>CM035415.1:67622059-67782059 GCA_020310875.1 Ceratopteris richardii
GTTGAAGTAAAGATTTTGTTAGATTATTGTTCCATGGTGAAATGGCAGGTATCAATGACTTGTTGGCATGCTTCAATGTGAAGATAGGCTTGATGGGACCAACTATCCAATTCAGCCTTACATGATGAAGCATGTTCTTGTTGCAAAACAACTTTGGAACATAGTGGTAGATGTAGATCGAAGAACTGCAAATGCTTGTATTTGATAGTCTACTGTCACAGATGGAGCTTCTTTTTCAAGTATAGTGGTTTCTCCTTCTCCATCTACACAAGAGAAGCTTAGATGGGATGAAAAAGATGCTAAAGCTCATGCATTGATTGCGTTTTCTGTGAAGTGTCATATAGTTCCTCACATTCAATCATGTTCTACATCAAAACAGGCATGGGATACTCTTACTTCTTTATATGCCGTGTGTAATGAAGCACGTGTTGCATACTTGAGGAAGCAACTTGAGGATGTATGTACGGCTGAAATTAAGTCAACGGATGTGTATGTGACACGCATCAAGGATTTGAAAGAGCAATTGGCAAACATAGATGAGATTATTCCAGATGCATCACTCATCTCTACATTGTTAAAATAATAGTAAAAAATAAAAATCAAAACAATAAAATAAATAAAAGGAATAATAAATAGAAAGAAAAAAATCCAGGGGGGGCGCGGGTGGGGGGGGGCACGTGGGGGGTGGGGGGGCGAGGGGAAGGGCAGGCGCGCCGGCGGGGCGGGCCGGCCGGGGGGTGGAGGGGAGAGAGAGAGAGAGAGAGAGAGAGAGAGAGAGAGAGAGAGAGAGAGAGAGGAGGGAGTTTTTTTTCGAAATTTTCTTCCCTCTTTTTTTTGGAAAAAAATTAAACGCCTAGGGGTCTTTTTTTTGGTGAAATTATCCAAAAAACTAAAGAAAAATACATAAAAAATCCAAAAAAATGCAAATAAATCCAAAAGATCTTTAAAAAATTCTCGAAAACTTTCCCTAGAGGTCTAGGCCAGGTTTTTTACTCAAAACCAGAGAGAGCTTCCTTTATTCCTCCAATTTTGCAAGAAAAAGACACTTGAAAAGGATAAAAAATACCAAAAAATCCAAAAAATGCTTGAAAAATTTGCAAAAAAAATTCTAAACATTGTACTTATGCCAAGGGCTATAAAAGGGCTGCTAAATATGCTAAAACACAAAGAACAAGCATGAAAATGGATAGAAACTACTAAAACGTAAACAAAAATGACATGAGAAGGCTATGTACAACCTGGATAAATTTTGCAGGTTCTAGGTGATCCATAAATCTTCACTTTTGTTGATGATAGGCCTTGAGCCTTGATATGTTGACTGAGAAAAACTCCTCAATATTATCTCCTCCATATTGCATCTTTTGTATCTTTGTTTCAGCTACATTATGACTTAATCTGCAAAATTCCATTTTTAGTATTCCAGCTTCTTCATCAAATAGAACTGTCTGTTTCCAAAGACTAGTAGGTACTCCTTCCACATCCTTGTAAAGCCATCCACTTACTATCATAAAAATTGACATAACAGATGATATCCATACCAGTATCCATAACAAACTAGCCCTTCATATAGGGTTTGAAGTAACTTCATCACTGCTAGACTTAAGGGCTTCTCTTTTCTTCTCTCTTCTATGGCCTTTGACTGAGACTGCCGCACTCGAGTCAGTAACCTGAATGATGTCCTCTGGTTCTTTATATGCTTCTTCTCTACTTGAGTTTGGAAAAATCCCATAGCAAGAAGATGGGTCTTCTGCATGGAGCCAAGCCGACATGTTTTCATCTTCATATAAATTTTCTCCTTCAATTAGATCTGCTTATGGGTTGTCCAACAATTCTTCTTCCATACAAATACCAATTGTCTGCATCATGCTGGTATGTCTTTGATTGTCTGGTCCTTGTTCTAAAATTATCTGCTACAACTCTTTTCCCTCTTGCTTTACCCACATTATGTCCTTGCCCCAGTCATGTAGTACATTGGCATGTCTTAACCAAGGTCTCCGAATTAACAGGGGAAAACTTCCTTCTACCTATGGTAGCCTTAAAACAAAAAAGTCCAAGTTAAAGATGGTACCTTGTATCTTGACTGGGACTCTAGGGACCACTCCCATAGGCTTAGCCATGCTTTGGTCTGCCAGTGTTAGAGTGAAGTTGGCAGGCCTAGAAGGGTATAGTCCAATCTTTTTCATGGTATATTCAGGCATCAAGTTAATGCTAGAACCACCATACACAATAACTCCTTGAAACTCATGACCTTTAATAGAGACTGTTAGCCGAGAGCTCTTGTAATCTGTGAGGGGTGCTTCTCCTACATTTTTATCTTTATGCATAATGAATAGCCTTTGCCACTAAACTTGTTGTGGACATTTCATCAATTATCTTCAAGAGTTTTGACTTGATTTTCCCATCCATCTTTATTAAATAAAAAATAATGACCTCCTTTTTCATGGACTTGAGTAGACTTGAAGCTTTAGATTCTTTAAGAGCATGGGCTCCATTTGACTTATCAAACTCCTCATGAGTCGTGTTGAATGCGTGTCCAATGGCATCACTGGTACCTATGAAATTTTGTTTTTGTTTTATATCTGCACCTATGGTGGCTTTGTCTTCAGATGCAACTTTGTCTTTGTTCAATCCATTAATCATTGATTCTTGACCATGTCCACTTGAGCCTTCCCCTTGCTTCTTATTTGCACTATAAAAGATTCAATTTCTTCTAACTGCACCACCCTGATAGATGGTGATGGCACCATGGCTTGATCTACCATTTCTTCTTTGCACATAGAAATCATTTGAATGTTGGGCCCAGATGAAGATGCTTTCTTAGCACAACAATTAGTATAATGGTCTCTAGCCTCTGGGCACTTCTTGCAAGGAGGGGCATTTTTTAGGAGAGTGCACCTACTTTGATAGTGCCCACATTCTCCACATCTAAAACAAATACCTGGCCTCCTTGGCCCCTTACCTTGATTCGGTGCAGCAGCCATCACATTTGCGGGTGGTAGGGCTCCTCCTTGTGTCCAATATGTTGTTCCAGGAATTCCTCTTGATTGGCATTCCTTGGCCTCATGACTAGCTTTCCTACATAGTTGGCAAGTCACACTTAACAGAGGACATTCACTTACTATATGACCTTGCTTGTTGCACATGGTACACCAAAGTCCACTCTTGATGCCACCCCCCTTAAGTTCCTGCAACTCTTGTCGCAACTGAGCCAATTCCTCTGCTTGGGCTTCCTCCTCCTTTTGGAGCTTTAATGCCTCAATCTCCCTCCTCAACTGAGTAACATCATTCTCTTCTTCTTTATGGGACTTATTCCTCTTTAAGCCCTCGAACTCTTTCCTTAGCTGCATTACCAGATCCTCCATTTGTGTAGAGTAGGGTGGATGAGAAGAAATTGCTCCATACTATTGCCTTATCTTCTCCAATTGTGTAGCTGTGTTGATGCTCCTCTATGGAGGCTGTGGGCAACACTAATTCCTTGCTTTTACATTGGGTGGTCACTGGAAGTCGCTTAGCTAACCATTTCTTAACAAAAAAATCATGGGGAGGATCTGGCAACTTAGCCATTAGTGCCTTGGCCCTAGTTACAAACTCTGGAAATTTTTCACCGGGACCTAGTATCAAGTTTTCTAATTCCTCTATGATGATCTCTACAGTATTTCCATGCTGGAATTGGGTTTTGAATGCATGTTTCATTAAGTCCCAAGTTATAAAATGGTTCTCAGCAAACTGGCTGAACCATTTATCTACTAATCCTTTTAATGTGGTAGGGAAGAGTATCAAAAAGGCATCCTCTCTTCCCATTAAGCCTCTAGTTTTGCATATTGCTAAAAACCTTCTATGGAAGGGGAATCGAGCAAGAAGAAAAGAAGAAGAAGATCAAGGTCAAAAACTGCGCAATAAAGAATGAAGATCATAAAATGAAAGAACCACCCTCTGCCCAAAGCCCCGCAAGGGCAAGCATCAGGCAACAACGTGAATCATCCAGGTCCTGAGGATTGGAATTAAAGATCAATCAGAACTAGGACATTTCATGGGAAGGACGGACCAGGGCAAAGAACTATACATGAAGAAGTGCAAGACAATAATTGGCAGGTACTAATCCTTCCACT
Source organism: Ceratopteris richardii (assembly GCA_020310875.1). Classification (NCBI taxonomy): domain Eukaryota; kingdom Viridiplantae; phylum Streptophyta; class Polypodiopsida; order Polypodiales; family Pteridaceae; genus Ceratopteris; species Ceratopteris richardii. The sequence continues at coordinate 67,626,169 of CM035415.1, forward strand.
GATAGCGTGTGTTGTCAACAAAGTAAACAGGCTCAGAACAATATAACAGGGTCAGATGTGTGCAACCAGGACCAATCAGAAGACCAAAAGCTAGAAAGAGGTGACTAAGAACAACACATTCCTAGTCACTGGTGGCGTGCATGGCAGCCCAACTGAATACAACAACCCAGATATGTGATATAAGGAATACCAAAGGGCAAACAGAAGCAAAGGACATACCTTGGATAAGATAACCAATTGTTTGACAGTCCTTGTCGCCGCTTCGACCGTTAGGTGCGTGTCTTCAGAAGACTTAAGCAAGCAGCCGATGAGAAGCTAAAGCCTGTCAAGGGACGACAAAGACAAGGAGGGGGAGAGTGTTTCAGAGCAAAGAAGCACAAGAGAAGAGCCCCAAAATTTTCAAATTAATGGGCATGATTTTTCTTCTTCAAAACATTCACAGAATTCCCTCAAGCCATGTAAATGCACTAGAGGAGTCCTCTAGTGGCATAATCCCATCTTGTTGTAAAATATCCCTTGTAAATTAGTAGGAAATTCACTTTTAGTAATAAAATGCGAGTCTCGTGTGTGAAAGGACCAAACTTAGGGCACATGTATATAAGTCACTTGGTGACTCTTTGTAAGTACTTTTTTGCCATGGTGAACAAGGAGAGCTCTTGAATCTCGAATTTGCCTCTTTCCTGTAGATTTCCATCATCTCTTTGATCTTCTATGTGTGTGTAATGCTTGGAATGTGTGTGTAGGACTGTTGTCTACCCCTCCCCATTGTTTTTGAGCGACTATGGTGTGTGTGTGAGCTTGTAGGAGTTGTGGCGTGAGTGTGGGTACTTCCCGCCATTCACTATTTTGGTCATAACTTTAAGTAAGATTGGCAGAATCAAGTGAAACCACTTCCAATAAATGCATCTCGTCAAGAGCTTCGAAATGAGTACCTATTGACTATATTCGGAGCTTGGAGCTGAGAGAAATCCTTGATTTATTGAAAACTACTGTAAATGGTATCGCGGTAGACACTTTTAGTCTTTTAGTGAGTTTGAGAGGTGGATTAGTCTTTTCTCATGCATGCCAGCTGAACCACTTCATTTTCCATCATGTGTGCACATGTCTTCATACACTTGGTTAGGTCGTTTGATTGGATTGACATATAAGCGTGTCAATTTCCCACTATATGCACTTGTGTTGCAAATGAGGTTTAGTCTCTTTGGCACAAGTCCTTGAGTCTTCTTGACTTAGGTACATATGTTTTTGGTGCCGTTGTTGGGGAACGCTCAGCCAAGGTGCCTTCGTGATGGTTATAGATCGAGTGTGATGAAATCGTACTTGTAGAAGTGAATTCGTTCCGTGGCAAGTAGTCAATCACCTCAGCACTTGTTACTTCACATCTCGGAGGTGTTATAATGAGTTTTTAGGTTCAGGGTTAGTGGGAAGGGAGAGTAAGAGGAGTTAGGGTTAGGTTAGAAGGAGAGGAGAGAAGGAAAGGAGTGAAGTAGGAGTAGGTCAAGACCAAGAAAAATCTCAAAACATTTGCCAAGTTAGTGTAGTTCAGTTTCAGTCACCAACAGTATAAAAACCAAAAAGATTAGTTCATTTCTCTACTGTTCTGAAAGGCAGTATCGTGGACGAGCAGCGATCGGTATCGTGAGGGTGGTGTCGCATGCTATAGGCTGACAAGGCTAGGTATTGATCTCAAGTTGCAATCAGGGCACCACAAAGGTAAGATTCAACAAGAATTCCTTGGCAAAAACACACTAAAAGTGCACAAACACATGATTAAGTGCGCATTCAGTATCGCGGGGGGGAGGGGGGACAGTTCGTTTTTTGAGTTTTCTTGAAAGGGACAGTGTGTTACGAGTGAAGAGGGTTGAGAGAAGAGCAAGGGGGTGCAAAAATTTTGAATTTTGGAGGTATTTTGGCTTGAGTATCGCGATTGGTTGAGTTTTTGGTATCGCGATACCAAAAATTCCCTTGTATCGCGATACTCGCCAAAGTATCCTATCGTTGATTACCAATCTTGGTATCGTGATACCACTTGTGGTATCGTATCTCCGAGTTGGTATCACGATCTCACTTTACCCCGTGGTATCCTATCGTGTGCCACCCGAGGTATCGTATCGCCCGCTTCCTAGTTTAGCATCGCGATACCATTTCAGTATCGTATCGTAATCACGCAGCAGTATCGTATCGCCTGACTGATTCAGTATCGTGTCGTGTGGACCCCTAAGGTATCCTATCATGACTTGATGTGGTATCGTATTGTGTGAGGGAATCAGTATCGTATCGTCTCGGTTCTTAGGTATCGTATCGCAAGGACCATTGGTATCGTATCGTCCCGAATCTTGGTATCGTATCGTAGGAAACTCTGGTATCGTATCGTTGAATTCGTTCAGTATCATATCGTCGGGTGCATCAAGTATCGTATCGGCCAAGCATTAGGTATCGTATCGTGACCAACCGTGGTATCGTATCGCTGACTATGACAGTATTGTATCGCCTAGATATCTGGTATCGCATCGTGGCCAAAGAAGTATCGCCTAGTGCAGTATCGCCTAGAAGTGGTATCGTCCAGAGCTTTTGTAGCATTTTGCAGGACAAACTTGAGGCACTTGAAGAGCCACTCAAGGAGATTTTTAGAGACGTAGAGAGCCTTAGGAGGGTGAATGAACTTGAGGTCAAGGAGAGTGCTAAGTAGCCGAAGAAGTGTCGTATCGTCTGTAGGGAGTGCTGCTCAGGTCAGTCACCACTCTGTCTATTCAGATACCTCTAGTGACTCCGAGGAGGAGATACCAATGGCCTTAGAAGACATGCATGGTCCAGCTCCAAGTAGAAACTTCATGACCGCGGTAGAGGGAGACTACCGAACCTCCTTACAATATGTGTCTACTAATGGCCATGAGATCCCAATCTATCTGGATGGCTTAAACAGATCAATGGCTAGGATGGTAACCTCTATGGATGCCACTATCATGCCTAGACCTGCTGTTAAGTACGAAGGAGGAGCATACATGGACAAGGTAGGTCACATATACATAGTAACTGAATTTCTTGAAATGATCAATGAAATGGGAGAGTTAGTGGAACAAGAAAACCCAGGAAGACCAAACCCTGAGGAGCTAGTGACGACCCCAGAGGTAGATCACAAGTAACACGAGTCTTGAGAGGAGACTTGATACCTCAAGATGACTACCTATTGGAAGTTTATATGATCCATGGATCAGATGTATTGCTACAAACAGACGTACCGGCTCCAGGAAGAGAAGAAAGCCCTATGACATTTTATGAGCTGAAGGATCCAGAAGACGAAACTAGAATCACATACCTAGACAAAAATCAGACAAGATATTGGTTGGTTAGCACCTTAGGCAGAGCTCGATTGAAATACATGGGGTTGCTTGTATTCCCTCAAAGAGAGCAGGCAACTACTTCGTAGAACCCCTTTGGAAATCAACAAGAGACAGAACACACCGTGTCAGGACAAACTAGCCAACAGAGTGGACCACCAGTAAGACCACGACCACCAATAGGAGGGCAGCTTGGAATACCCCCAGTTAGACCAGCAGTTCTTGCCTTTCCTGTAATGCCTAGACCGCCAGAACCAATGAGAAGACTGAGACCGATCGAAGTGGCCAAGCGTGTAAGAAATCATTACAACAGATTAGGATGAATTTAAACAAGTCCTAAGGGCAAAACAAGTAGATGAATTCTTTGTGCAATATGAGTCTTTTGAACTCACCCTCACAAGAACGGCTCTAACTTGGTTCCAGCCGTTAGATCCTAATCAGTTTGGAAACATGGAGCAATTTTTTCAAGAATTCATTGGGGAATTCACTAAGAGAGGGATTAAACACAATTCTGCGTCTTTAATCCAGAGTTTTAAACAGAACCCTAATGAAACAGTGAAGACCGCTGCCCGGAGATTCAATCAGTATGTGGATAGATGCCCAGCTACCGAGAGGCCCACTCAGCAAAAAATGATTTCATTATTTTTGGATGGACTCACGAATGGAACCTTAAGAACTTTAGTTTACGTGAAGAGATTACAAACCCTTAGTTGATGTCTTCAAGAATGCATTGACCTAGAAGACAACCTAGCGGAGGATCTCAAGAGCACTCCCAGTCCCACTAAATCAGAAGACTCTCGAAGTAACATTACATCCAACTCCAGTGATGTGGAAGAACTAGCAGAGCTATTAGTAAAGAAGCTAGGAGTCCAAGGGCAGAGAACTTACCAGCACCTAGCCTTAAGAATGCCCATGTTACGGAGATGTAATCTATGTGGAGGAGATCACCCCACACACATGTGTGCACGAGGAGGAACTGGTGCACATCCGACATATCCATACAACAGACAACACCAACAAGGGACCGCCTTATATTGCCACATAGAACAAAAATACACCAACCACACTATAGAGAACTGTCCATTCAATAGGCAGTCATGTTGTGAGGAAGATAACAGGTAACCACACATATCGGATTTCAGTATTTTTGTTGAACAAAAGAGATCGACTGATGAGGAGTTCAAAGGCATAGATCTTGGAAATATATACACACATATGTGGTAGCATCAAAGAGGCTTCCTATCTTCTTAACCTTTTGATTTTGGAGCCACTTAGTTGAAAAGGAAGGAATAAGAAGGCAATTTCGAATGAAGACCCAGAAGAGACAAGAGAGATGGGATGACCAGCCGCATATGAAGAGTCCATGAACGAAGAGCATCCTTTCCATGACTTGTGCGATGTCCTGGTTCCGAATTGAAAGAGCGTGCATCTTCATGTTAATCATAGGTATTATTATTTCAATTTTGAAAGGGTCTATATTTGCGAGAAGGAACGAAGGCTTTAGGAGCCAAGAGTTTGGAGGGAAATCACATATATGGAGAGTATGAGATATATACTCTCACCTAGAGTCAAGGATTCCCTCAACATACAAGAAAGCATAAGCTTTAGACACCTCCAAAGTAGCCTATTTTTTATGATTTTTATATAAATTTCAGGAGCTATTTTGGACAAGTAACCATTTTGCAAATGAAAGGGGATTTTTCTTAGATTGATGGGAAATATCATGCATGCACATAGTCTAGTGTATTGAGTTCCATATATCCAAAAGATACCTCAGTTTTATGGGAGTTAAGCTCCATAAAACCCCCTTCCATCACAGTTTGACAAAAATTTCAGCACCTAAATCTAAGAAATTCCCATTTTTGAAGAGGGAAAAAGAGGTGCAATAGCTACGAATGGATGGGATAAAGTATATATGCTGAGAGTATGGTGTATGGACTTCATAATGGAATCATTAGATTCATCAAAATGATAAGTTAAGGAGGAATTTTACTTCCTCAAAGACCCCCTTCCCGCACTTTTTGGAAAAATTTAGATGTTTACTTTTGTCAAATTCCACTTCTGGGAGTAAGAATAAAGACCATTTAAGAGGCTTCCCATGGATTATTGTATAAAATCCAAGAGAAATCCACATTTAGAGTGGATTAGAAGCTTGCTAAGAGCTCCCATTTAAGTTTTTACATGAAAGTAAGAATCTTGATTTAGGCCTCTTTTGGGGAGTGAATTGGCATGCACCAAGGGAGGATTTGGAAAGGTGAAAATAGGCCTAAGCATCTTCATATATCACTCTCTGCGATTATGGAGAGAATATTAGCATTTGCTTGATGGAAGAATGCTTTTGGACACCCCCCAAAAATCACATTTTCACACTTTTTCCAGCCCCTCCAACAGTCCACTAGTTTGGCATGTCCCAATTGGAATGGCCATATCTTGGGCTAGAAGACTCCAAATTGGAAGTTCTATGGCTCGTTTCGAAGAGCACAAGGTCTAATTTCAGTTTATGAAAAGAAACTTTGGAAAATAGATATTTTTTCAGGTCTGTATAGCTCTGAAAATTCTAAACAATTTTTGGCAACTACCTTCCGGGAGCCATATCTTTCAATCCGGGAAGGCGATTTGAATAATTTCACTTCAAGCTCTTTGCACATGATATATATCTCAGTTTTTGATCATTTGCAGGTCCTAAAGTTCTTTCTGTAGGTCTAAAGAAGGATTACTAATGCATTTTTTGACTAAATTTGCATTATTTTGGTAATCATCTGACCATGTTTTATGTTTTGGAGAGTGCTCCGATGTTTTTGGACACTTCAAAGCTTATGTTAGGACCTGAGGAGGAAGGTGCAGAGGTCTCGAAGCTGATCGAGAAAAACTGGATGCATGCAACTCCAATACAAAATCATTCAGGGACATATGCTTTATACTTCAGTCAGTTTACTTTATGTTATGGCATGTTCTGTATGTACATGCATGAATTGGATTGCATACATCAAATGTTGTTCATTGTTTAAATTCTTAAAGTATGGATCGACAAGCAAGAAGTATACTTTTTGATTATTTGCAGGAAAGAGGATTGCACAAACCATATGGCTATGCAACACAGAGAATGGTTGCTAGCAATTGCTTTTATGTTTTTGCAGGTTATGGAGTCCATATGTAAGTTTATGGCGTGCATGCCATGGGCTTGTCAAGCCCTATGTTGTTGGGTGGCCTCTGGTTTAATTTTTTTTGGGATTCCATTTCCTAGGAAAATGATGTTGAAATGTTTCTTACCTCATGGCATTATATACGCACTTGCCTTTAGGTAAGAATGTTATGGCATAGTAACATGCCCTTTCTGCAAACTTCAATAAAGTGTAGGCATGCTTCTAAGCATGTATTTGAATGTTAGAATATTATATATCAGGCAACTTCAGTAGTAATAGGATCCCTACGCATAATCCTTTTGGAATTAGACTATAGGATTGCTAAAGGAAGGAGCTAAACCTTCACCATTAGTAATGTGCACAAGCAATCCTATAGCTTATAGGAAGTTGCATAGAGCCATGGGAGATACAGTTTGATAATCTCCAAGTTAGTGAAGATTTATTTATCTTCACAAGAGTCTCACATGATGATTAGGAGACTATGGGGTATTATCAGGAATACCCAAAGAGTGACTAGTTTCACTCATGTACATCACTTGAGCAAGTAGTGAAGCATTTCTGCTACACTACTAAGGAAACCAATTAGATGGGTTTCATGAGACAGCATCGATGGGTGCTTATATGATTCGAGTGATGGTTAGGAAGGCTAGAGATATGGCACTAGCTCCATGATTTAGAGCATAGATCCCTTAGTTAAGAAATAGCTCGGGTACCCAATACATGTATGTATATTGGGATCTATAGAGAGGTACTTAGACTTAGTCTTAGTACCTAGGAACAAGTTGGTTTGGAATAGAAAGGGATATCCATTATCACATATTGACTAGAACCAAACTAGCTAGTTCGAGGACATGGGACTCATTTGAGTCCACTCATATGATTTTAGGATATGGGATTCATTAGAGTCCACTTGCATATTCCATTACATGGAATATATATTCAGTTTAGTGTAGGTATGGTACCGTTGTCGTCGAGATTTTCTCTCCTCTCTCACTTGTGAAGGCCTACAAAAAACATATTTGGTGAAGGTAGCCAGAATTCCCCGAGAAGTCCAGGATGCATCAAGGATGTCAAAGGAAGCTCACATACAAAGTTTCAAAGAAATCAAGAAAGTCCATGGTAGCGGTCAAAGCTGGTCAAAGCTGGTCAAAGTTGGGAAATTAGGGCAAAAATTTCATTGTCACCAAATTAGATGAAAATCCATATACTTATAAAGATTGTAAAAGGCAGTCTATAGCCCAAATTTCAGCAGAAAATGGATTTTGTAGCACATTGTTATGCTATGTTCATTTTGTAAAAATGTAATTTTTCTAGTTTGACCCTACAAATTCTTGTATAGAAATTTATGTTAGCCATATGGTTTGGCATGTATAAAGATCATATGTGGCTACATATTTGTACAAATTTTCAAGGCTATCAGAGCTTCCTAGAGACCTTAATGCCACCTTGCAAGCTTGCAAATGTAGTCAAACTTGTACAAGGGAGATTCAGATGGGAGTTTTTTCTGCATATTCCTGAAGGAGATCTTTGGAAACATACTCCTACAAAGTTTCATCTTCATGAAAGCCTATTTGGAGGGTCAAAGAGTACAAAGTCCAGTTTTTAGGATCATCGCAGTTTTCTAGTTTAAGCAAATTGAAGGGTTGAAGGGCCACCACATGGCGAAAGCTGATTGAGCCATGTTGTATGATCAAGATGAGCTCATATTCAAGGGTGGAGATGCACTTATTCTTAAAGCAAGGAGGATCCACGAGTTTTTCCATAAAAGAAGTTTTTTTTGACAATCAAAGATCAATAATGCAGCTTTTCTCCCAAAATAGTGGCTTATCTTATCCAAAATGATGTCAGCACTGATCCGACGGTCGTGATCATCCCCAGATCCAATGGTGGAGAATGAAGGCTCCTAAATTTCATTCTTTTAAACTAGATTTGATAGAAAGAACAATTCCAAGCCATTGATTTGATTAATCAAATGGTTGTAATCGAAAGTAGTGATCCTAGAGTTGAGAGTTGATTTCTCTAGATCCAAGGGCCCAAATTCATTCAAAAAACTATATAAACCCCCCTCCAAACTCCTAGAGCATCATTATTAGGCATCCATAGGGCTCATGCTAGCTTACGGTTTCCTTGAGACGATCACCCTCGGTTGAGCGAGTGAGGATCCAAGGTGAGCTAGTACGAGTATAGTACCTAGTTTCAAATTTAAATTAGAACTCCAATCTAGGATAGGCTCTTGAAACTAGCATCTCTATCTCGACTCACCCTCGGTGGAGCGTGTGAGTGAGTTAGAGCTGATTTTAATGAGTCTTAGACTTCTTTAGTTAGACGTTACGAGCCTAGACATACATAGGGTCACTAGAGTGGAACTCACCTTCTTACGTGTGACATTCGGTTGAACTGTCATGGTTTGAGGGTCGGAACCACCTTTGATTAGTACATTGCCTAGCTTGACGTACCACGATGATCTTATACATGTATCTTAATTCAAATCCTTTTAATTCATGTCACTTGTCACTTGTCTCTTGTCTCCTCTCTCAGTCTCTTAAGTATTTTTACATGTCTTCTATTTCTTCTATGTGTGAGAAGGCTCCGCAGTATTGCGTTGAACCAGTAAGGATGTTTCTTTGAGCTGTGAGTAATCTCTATCATCATAATTCACTTGCATGCATATAATCCATACATACCCATACATATTGATTAGTTTCTGAAAGTGTATAAGAAGCTCCAATATTATTGGACCATTCTTCATTTCGAAACTGGTTTATGTGTAAGGATTCTATCTATTCACGTCATGCATACATATCATCCAAATAAGACTATGCATATGGATTAGAATTAGGAAGTGTTTAAGAAGGTCCTTCAATGGACCATTCTTCCTTCCAAATTTGATTCGTGTGTATGGTTCTCTTTCATTCTTATCATTCATGTTCATAAATCTAACTTACACTCCTACTTTCCCATTCCCATAATCATTTCAACATCTCTCTCTTCTCCATACTCAACATTAATTTCCCTTTCATGTCCTTAAACCATCCAACATTCATTAGCTTCATACACCCTGTGTGTGCCACGACCGGACCCGATCCACCCGGATTGCGATCACCTCCACATTTGAACCCGACGTGAAACGCTTCGTGGCATTTGCTTCTGATCTTGTTGGGAGGTTGTGATCCATATCCTTTGTTTCATATTTTTCATCCTCATCATATCATCATCATCAGTCTTGAGTGCTGCACTGGATTCCTCACAGTATCGTGCACATCTTCGTCGTGAAGTAAACGCATTTGTGAGAGATCTAGAGCATCGTGCATCACTTGCTTATTCACATAAGATGGAGGAAGGATTCAAATCCCTTATTGTTGAGAAACAAGGCCAAAGAATAGTCTCTTCTATGTTGAGAGAGAAGGGAAAATTCAATGGCATCAACATCACAAGCTACTTAGATTTGTTTGAAGAGCAAGCTATGATTTTTGGTCTTCTCGAAGATCTTTTGATATCATTCTTTGAACGAATTGTTGATAGCTCTATCATAAATCGTGTCACTCAATATGATAGTCTTCCTTGGAGTGATTTTAGAAAGGAGATGCTCAAAGAATTCTATCTTGAAGATTATAGCCAACATAATCGAGATGGATTCTTACGATGGGTCAATTCCCCAAAGCCTAGTAGCTCTATTACTCACTTACAAAATGAGTATATTAGACGCTATGAGCAACTTCCTGATGAGGATAAGATAACTTTGGAACCTGATCTTGTGATCAATTTTCTTAAGCTTCTTCATCCTAAAACTCGTAGGGAAGCTGAACGGCGATTAGAAGAGCCAGATAAGCGCTATGGTCTTACTGACAATTGGCAAAAAGTGCGTAAAGTAGTAGAGGCTGTAGCCCATAGACATCAAAGCCAATCCATGCTTTATGAGCAAACTAGTCTTCCTCAAGCTAGCCTTCCACAAACTAAGGAGCAAGTTAGAGAACAATCCCATGTTATGCTTTTTGACTCTACTCCTATTCCGCAAATGATGGAGCCTACTCAAGGTTTTAAAGCAGAGCCAAATAAAAGTGTAGTTGAACAATCTCAAGTGGAAATTCTCACTAGGCAAATGGAAAGTCTTATTGCTACACAATCCAATTTGGCCAAGACTATAGATGCTTTACAATCTAATTACACCAAAACTTTCCAAAATCAAATGAGCCCAATGTCTTTTCAAGAGCCTAATCAACATGTTATAGCTACCAATCAAAATCCACAAGTAGCTCCTACTCAAGCATATCAAGTTCCTCCAATGCATAATCCTTCAATGCAAAATCCTCATCCTCATGTGCAAAATACTCAAATGTATCAAAACATGTATCCTCAAGCTTCTCAAATAGCTTTTCAAAATCCTCAAAATCAAAATTTTCAAAATAATCAACCGTATAATATGGAAGCTCCTCTTGCACCTCAAGTACCACATGTTGCTCCCCAAGCTCCTCAAATACATAAATTGCCTTTTCAAAATCCTAATTATCCTGTTCAAGCAATACCTTATCAACAAAATCCTCAATTTCAAAATTTCCGACCACAAGTTAATCAAAATGCTCAAAATCAAAATGGTTTTGTGCGTGGTCCTCGTAGGTGTCCTTGGTGTGATTCGTTAGAGCACTTTTTGAGAGATTGTGAATTATTGAAGGCTGCTAAGGAGCAACGACTAGTAATAGACATAGACAAGAAAATCTATGACTATCGATCTAGGCTACCTTTGCAAGGAAATTATGTTAAGGGAGGAATGAAAAAACACTATGAAAATATAACCATAACGGATGTAGGAACTAGAGGAGTGAAACTAGAAGCTCTTGATGAACAAGTGGAATCAAGTAAACCCACAAAGGAAGGTGATTTTTCCATAGAGGCTCTAGTAAGATCACGAGATGAGATTAGGAGAATAACGGCTTGGGAATCACCAATAGAAGATCAATCTCTTATTTCTCACATATCCAATGTAGAAGAAAAACGAAAAAGAGATGAAGTTGAGCCTAGTGAAAGAAGAGTGACATGAAAACAAACCTCAGAGGGAATAGAAACAATCATAGAGCAGGGAGAAACATCACAATCCAAAGATAAAAAACAAGAATCACAACCCAATGAACAAAAACAAGAGGAGAAACAAAAATGGAAGAAGACCAAGCAAAGAAAAACAGAACCAAAGCCTTTAGATAAACAACATCAAGCTATGAATGAAGCCTTAAACTTTGATGAATCTGATGAAGAGGACTTTGATGATGATGAAGTAAATGTTAATAAAAATTTCTTAGGACCTATTCAACCTGACCATGAAAATCATGAAAACAATCCTGAAAGTCACTTTAAAAGAACATTTTGGTCTAGAGGTACATCAGAGATGCATGTTAAAATAGGAAATGATAAGAACACTATCACTGTAAATGCATTAGTAGATTCCGGCTCCAAAATCAATGTGATTTCAAGAGAATTCTATGATAAGTTTCGATGGCCCATAGATAAAGATTGTGGATGGCGTATGAGAACTGCAGATAATGGTGTAGGTACCCTGTATGGAGCTTGTGCTAGTGTGCCCATATCCATAGGAGGAATCACAGAAGAGTTTCACTTTTTTTTCAAGATAATTGCTCCTATGAAGTTCTCTTAGGTCAATCCTTTATTTGTGAGAGTCATATGGAAACTAAAGCCATGGATAATGGGTCTACCTATGGTAGATTTAATTCTAAGGATGGAATGCAATCACTTCAAGTCATGACAGTAGGAGTGAATCATCCTAGGAATCGATTGTCAATTAGAAAGAAACATATTGTTACTCAGGGTCATGAGCATGCTTGTAGTGATTGTGCACCTCGATTCATGTTTGGAGCTACATATGATCAAAATTTCAGATAGAATCCATTGTTGAGCGGGACAACAATGGATTTGGTTTGACATCTCGCATCCAACAAACATGTACAATAGTTTGTCACTTTGTTTTCCACTTTGTCTTCCAATCGTCGTTCAACTTCCCTACGAGTTTCAAGATGAAGAAGCTTAAGAAAATGGATCACAAGATCAGGTTCCAAAGTTATCTTATCCTCATCAGGAAGTTGCAATCCAAATGTGGAGATCAATCTCTTATTTCTCACATATCCAATGTAGAAGAAAAACGAAAAAGAGATGAAGCTGAGCCTAGTGAAAGAAGAGTAACACGAAAACAAACCTGAGAGGGAATAGAAACAATCATAGAGCAGGGAGAAACATCACAATCCAAAGATAAAAAACAAGAAGCACAACCCAATGAACAAAAACAAGAGGAGACACAAAAAGGGAAGAAGACAAAGCAAAGAAAAACAGAACCAAAGCGTTTGGATAAACAAGAACAATCAAAACAAACTGAAGACCAAACACGAGAACATGAACAAAAACAAGACCCTGAGCAAAAACAAAAGAAACCAAAGAGAAAACCTAAAGCCATCTTGATTTCAGAAATTGAGAGAAAAATAGATCCTATGGAGATTTTAGATGACATTTTGCTTAAGAGTCAAGTGACTATTTCTTTAGAACAAGTTTTCTCTATTGCAAAGCCTGTTTTTAAAGATAACTTTATTGGCCTAATTAAAAGGAAGCGGTTTTCGCTCAATCTAGATACTGAGATGCAAGATTCTCTAGATCAAGATCAAGCTATGAATGAAGCCTTAAACTTTGATGAATCTGATGAAGAGGACTTTGATGATGATGAAGTAAATGTTAATAAAAATTTCTTAGGACCTATTCAACCTGACCATGAAAATCATGAAAACAATCCTGAAAGTCACTTTAAAAGAACATTTTGGTCTAGAGGTACATCAGAGATGCATGTTAAAATAGGAAATGATAAGAACACTATCACTGTAAATGCATTAGTAGATTCTGGCTCCGAAATCAATGTGATTTCAAGAGAAGTTTATGATAAGTTTCGATCGCCCATAGATAAAGATTGTGGATGGCGAATGAGAACTGCAGATAATGGTGTAGGTACCCTGTACGGAGCTTGTGCTAGTGTGCCCATATCCATAGGAGGAATCACAGAAGAGTTTCACTTTTTTATTCAAGATAATTGCTCCTATGAAGTTCTCTTAGGTCAACCCTTTATTTGTGAAAGTCGTATGGAAACTAAAGCCATGGATGATGGGTCTACCTATGCTAGATTTAAGTCTAAGGATGGAATGCAATCACTTCAAGTCATGACGGTAGGAGTGAATCATCCTAGGAATCGATTGTCAATTAGAAAGAAACCTATTGTTACTCAGGGTCATGAGCATGCTTGTAGTGATTGTGCACCTCGATTCATGTTTGGAGCTACATATGATCAAAATTTCGGATAGAATCCATTGTTGAGCGGGACAACAATGGATATTGGTTTGACATCTCGTATCCAACCAACATGTACAATAGTTTTTCACTTTGTTTTCCACATTCTAGATTAGATTTTCTTCATAAGAGTCAATTTTCCAAGTCTTTTATCCAAAAAACCCAAAAAAATTATAAAAACAACAAAATCATGGAAAATGATGAGAACATTGAGCATGTGATTGAAACATCTCATTTTTTCTCTACTCTTGAGGAGTTAGAGTTATGCCTTCAACAAAATTCTAATTCCCATATTATTCTTCTTTCTTCCCTTGATGAGTATGCTCTAATCCAAGAGTATGCTCTCAATGTTGACAAGTGCTCAAAATTTAACCAAACACATGATGCCTTAGTTGAAACAAAGTACAAAACTGTAGACAAAATAATCAAACCCATAGCTCAACCATTACCTCAAGTAATGAAAAAATTATTGATGTGAAAAATGATCCAATTCTTCGGGATAAGAAAAACATAGGACATACATTCACGGATGAGACAATCAAACAGGTGAAAATTGGTAGAGATGATGACATTCTTTTGCCAGCAAAGAGAGATAAATTTGAGGGAGTCATACGTAGCCATGGAAAAGCCTTTACTATGTATCCTCATGAGATTTGTTGTGTAGATCCTAAGCTAGTTGCACCCATGATAATCTTTACTATTCCACATATTCCATGGAATCTTCGTCCTATACCAGTTCCAAAGGCTCACTTACCTGAGCTAATGAAACTACTTAAGGAGAAGATAAACATGAGAATTTTAGAGCCATCTTTTGCACCTTACTCAAATAGATGGTTCACTGTGCCTAAAAAGAATGGGAAACTACGTTTTATTCAAGATCTCCAACCCGTCAATAAAGTCACCATAAGGAATGTAGGAACAGGACCCATTGTACATGAGTTTGCTGAATCATTTTCAAGACATTCTATCTATATTCTGGATATGACCAATTTCAGTTAGCAATTGACAGTCGTGACATAACCACAATGAAAACTCCTTTAGGCTTAGTGCGAATGTATACTTTACCTCAAGGAGCGACCATATGATGAGTGCTATGAATATGGTCTTACATGATTTTATCCCTCATATAACTATGCGATTCATTGATGACATTCCAATTAAAGGGAGTGAGGAACCTGTAAAGGACATTTCTTTAGACTCATCTGGATGTCGTAAATTTGTCCTTGATCATATCTCTGATTGTGAAAGAATATTTCAACGATTTGAAGAGGTAGTTCTCACATTTTCCATAGAGAAATCTATTTTTGGTGTCAACGAGGTTCTTATTGTTGGACATTTATGTGGCCATTATGGTCGAAAGCCATGCCCACAAAAAGTTGATGCCATTAGCAAGATTTTTGAAACATGTAACAACGTGAGTGAGGTACGTAGATTTCTTGGTGCTTGCATCTTTTATGTTATTTGGATCCCACACTTTGCTCATGTTGCTGATTGTCTCTATGATTTGTTGAGGAAGAAACGAAAATTTATTTGGACTGACAAACACACTCAAGCTATGCGTAAATTGAAGAAATTATTGCTTGAAGCTCCCATCCTTAAGCGTGTAGACTATTCTTCTAACAAACCTATTATATTGACTGTTGATACTAGTCCTATTGGTATAGGTTGGGTTATAAGTCAAGATGATAGTGAAGGGAATAGATATGCAATTAGGTTTTGGTGCCAAAATTTTACATGAAACACAACGAAAATATCCACAGATCAAACGAGAACTATGGGATATAGTAACAGCTTTGAAAACAGACAAAGAATATTTCATTGGTGCGAATGTCAAAGTTGAGACTGATTGTTTGCCTCTCATAGGAATGATAGCCAATTGCTCATCTCCTGATATAGCCATGCTTAGATGGATCTCATATATTAAGTTCATAAATCCTAAGTTAGTTCATATTTCAGGTAAGTCAAACTCAGTTGCTGATATGTTATCGAGAGCTAGATTTGATGATGATCTTGAAAGTGATCTAATAAAGAATGTGAACTTAATTGACTATGTTCCACATATATATGAGTATGAGCAATTTCATGAGTCTGAGTACGAAAATGAATGGAGAGACATAGGAAAGTATTTGAGTACACTACAACCATTACCGAACTGGAATACGAATAGATTCCGTAACATTAGGAAACGAGCTTATAACTTTTTCCTATGTAATGTTTATCTTTGGAGACATGCTAAGGGTAAGGTTAAGAATCCACAATGAGTCCTAGGAAAACGAGGTCTTCAATTGCAAGTAATGAAGGAAATGCATGAGACATTATGGGCCGGTCATAAAGGATTTTTTGGAACATATGAAAAAATTAGAAGTACCTATTATTGGCCTAGGATGTACGTTGACATTAGTAGCTATGTTTCTACATGTTCTAATTGTCAACTTCATTCATCAGACAAACATAGAGATCCGTTGCATCCTACTTATCCACCTTGTATTCACTACAAGTGGGTAGTAGATCTTGTAACTATGCCTAAAGGTATTGACAAAATGTGTTACATTGTACTTGCAAGAGAAGATTTAACTAATCATGTAGAGGGACGTGCACTATGATCTAAGACCACTTACAATGTTTGAAAATTCTTGCTTGAAGATGTCATAAGTCGCTTTGGGTACATAGAGAAAGTAGTTGCCGATCGTGGAGAGTTAAATGCGAGAGAAGCTAAGGAGTTCTTTGATCATACGGTATTCGTTTGTCTCTTACTACTGCATATAATCTAGAGGCCAATAGTAAAATAGAGAGAGGGCATCCACCTATTGTGAAAGCCATATCTAAAGCATGTAACAGTGACATCAAACAATGGCCTAGATTCTCACCTTTTGCACTTTGGGCAGATAGAATGACGTGCACACGTACTACTGGATATATGCCCGTTGAACTCATGTACTGTCAAAAACCATTGTTTCCAATTCAGTCTCATATTTCTGCATGGTCAAATTTGCCTTGGTCTGAAAACATGTCTACTGATGATTTTCTGAGTTTGCGCATTAAATAGTTAGAACAAGGTAAATTAAGACTTGATGATGTCGTTGAACAATTAAGAGAATCTAGAATCAAGAACAAGCATTATTTTGATAAAACTCATCGATTGCGTCCTAAACCAATCGAAGTAGGAGATTGGGTGCTCATTTATGATAGTACATTTGACTCTCAATATGATGCACGCAAAAAGCTCACTCAACGGTGGTTTGGGCCATACATTGTATCAAAAGTCAACAACAATGGTACGTATGCTCTTTGTGAATTAAATGGTGTTGCACTAAAAACTTTGATTGCAGGTAAAAGGATAAAGTTATTCAAGAAGCGTGATAATGATGAGTACATTTTGGATGAGGACATTGAAGAAGATGACAACAATGAGGTCGATTCATAAACAGGAGTATCCATGTTATAAAAAATAAAAATATAAATAAAAAAAGGAAAAAAATAAAAAAAACATCTAAAAATATCATTAATTTTTCAAGTTCATGTTGCTTTGTTTTTTTTCAAGTTCATTCTATATATATATATATATATTTTTTTTTCCATGCTTGTTTCATGCATTTTTTTTTGTGTCGTTGCATTGCATTGCATATCCATATCATATGAGTCAAAAAGGGAAAATGATGATTTCTCTACTTGTGTAAAATTGTATCTTGAGTAGTAATTTATCTACTAAGAAATCGGTTATAATCTAGGACATGTAGATTTGGAGGTTTATTTTGGTGACATAACTTTCATATATCTTTAGTCCATCTCACAGCACTTGTATCGGAGTTTAAACGACTGATCTCCGTCATCAAAAATGGTTGTACCTTATATCGGGGTTTAATTTTTCCTCGTCAAACAAAAAAGAAAAAAAAATGCTACATGTTACCAAGAAGTTTACACTTTCTTCCACCCCAAAAAAGTGATCGTAACCATAAAGTTGCCGAATCATCATCATCATCATCAAAAAAAGAAAAAAAAAGAGCAAGCCAAAGGAGGATAAAGAGGCATAGTAGAATACATCTAAAATCTCTCTCTTCTCCATACTCAACATTAATTTCACTTTCATGTCCTTAAACCATCCAACATTCATTAGCTTCATACACCCTGTGTGTGCCACGACCGGACCCGATCCACCCAGATTGCGATCACGGGCTATATAGGCATATTTATGCATTAGAGGAGTTTAATTAGATTTCCTTGCATGTTATTAGAGAAAGAGCATATTCATATTTATGTAGGAAAGGACTTGATCTAAAATAAGCTAAAGATGAAAGATGTCTCTTGAAAATCCTACATCTTTGTTTATAATCATATTTAAGGTAGATTGCTTTATGAAAAAGGTACAAAATTTTCTTCAAGGTGCGAGGAACTGATCCTTAAAATGACTCAATACATCCACTTACCACTTCATATTGATGCTTGTTTTTTTTCTTTCTTGTTGCCAATGTTGCTTGTTCATTTGCATATATGTTGCCTATTTGTTCATGCATATTCATGTTGCCTGTTTCAATTCTTTCTTTCATGCAAATTTTGCTTCATGTCACGTTACCTACTTATTCATACATATAATCAATTTTCCTTCCATGTTTATTATGTTGCCTAAAAAGGAATTTGATGCCAAGAACATTTTTTTTTTCACAGATGCTAGAGTGCCGCTTCCGGAGGAATTGCAGGTTTAGTGGGGGCGAATGTCGTCGAGATTTTCTCTCCTCTCTCACTTGTGAAGGCCTACAAAAAACATATTTGGTGAAGGTAGCCAGAATTCCCCGAGAAGTCCAGGATGCATCAAGGATGTCAAAGGAAGCTCACATACAAAGTTTCAAAGAAATCAAGAAAGTCCATGGTAGCGGTCAAAGCTGATCAAAGCTTGGAAATTAGGGCAAAATTTTCATTGTCACCAAATTAGATCAAAATTCATATACTTGTAAAGATCGTCAAAGGCAGTCTATAGCCCAAATTTCAGCAGAAGATGGATTTTGTAGCACATTGATATGCTATGTTCATTCTCTAAAAAATGTAATTTTTCTAGTTTGACCCTACAAATTGTTGTATAGAAATTTATGTTAGCCATATGGTTTGGCATGTATAAAGATCATATGTGGCTACATATTTGTACAAATTTTCAAGGTTATCAGAGCTTCCTAGACACCTTAATGCCACCTTGCAAGCTTCCAAATGTAGTCAAACTTGTACAAGGGAGATTCAGATGGGAGTTTTTTCTGCATATTCCTGAAGGAGATCTTTGGAAACATAGTCCTACAAAGTTTCATCTTCATCAAAGCCTATTTGGAGGGTCAAAGAGTACAAAGTCCAGTTTTCAAGATCACCACAGTTTTCTAGTTTAAGCAAATTGAAAGGTTGAAGGACCACCACATGGCGAAAGCTGATTGAGCCATGTTGTATGATCAAGATGAGCTCATATTCAAGGGTGGAGATGCACTTATGCTTAAAGCAAGGAGGATCCACGAGTTTTTCCATAAAAGAAGATTTTTTTGACAATCAAAGATCAATAATGAAGCTTTTCTCCAAAAATAGTGGCTTATCTTATCCAAACTGATGTCAGCACTGATCCGACGGTCCAGATCATCCCCAGATCGAATGGTGGAGAATGAAGGCGCCTAAATTTCACTCCTTTACACTAGATTTGATAGAAAGAACAATTCCAAGCCATTGATTTGATTAATCAAATGGTTGTAATCGAAAGTAGTGATCCTAGAGTTGAGAGTTGATTTCTCTAGATCCAAGGGCCCAAATCCATTCAAAAAACTATATAAACCCCCCTCCAAACTCCTAGAGAGTCATTGTTAGGCATCCATAGGGCTCATGCTAGCTTACGGTTTCCTTGAGACGATCATCCTCGGTTGAGCGAGTGAGGATCCAAGGTGAGCTAGTATGAGTATAGTACCTAGTTTCAAATTTAAGTTAGAACTCCAATCTAGGATAGGCTCTTGAAACCAGCATCTCTATCTTGACTCACCCTCGGTGGAGCGTGTGAGTGAGTTTGATCTGATTTTAATGAGTCTTAGACTTCTTTAGTTAGA
Organism: Ceratopteris richardii; assembly: GCA_020310875.1. Taxonomy (NCBI): domain Eukaryota; kingdom Viridiplantae; phylum Streptophyta; class Polypodiopsida; order Polypodiales; family Pteridaceae; genus Ceratopteris; species Ceratopteris richardii. Next base: position 67,646,041 of record CM035415.1, read on the forward strand.
CGTTACGAGCATAGACATACATAGGCTCACTGGAGTGGAACTCACCTTCTTACGTGTGACATTCGGTTGAACTGTCATGGTTTGAGGATCGGAACCACCTTTGATCAGTAGACTCCCTAGCTTGACGTACCACGACGATCTTATACATGTATCTTAATTCAAGTCCTTTTAATTCATGTCACTTGTCACTTGTCTCTTGTCTCCTCTCTCAGTCTCTTAAGTATTTTTACATGTCTTCTATTTCTTCTATGTGTGAGAAGGCTCCGTAGTATTGTGTTGAACCAGTCAGGATGTTTCTTTGAGCTTGTGAGTAAACTCTATCATCATAATTCACTTGCATGCATATAATCCATACATACCCATACATATTGATTAGTTTCTGAAAGTGTATAAAAAGCTCCAATATTGTACCATTCTTCCTTTCGAAACTGGTTTATGTGTAAGGATTCCATCTATTCACGTCATGCATACATATCATCCAAAGAAGACTATGCATATGAATTAGAATTAGGAAGTGTTTAAGAAGCTCCTTCAATGGACCATTCTTCCTTCTAAATTTGATTCGTGTGTATGGTTCTCTTTCATTCTTTTCATTCATGTTCATAAATATAACTTGCACTCCTACTTTTCCATTCCCATAATCATTTCAACATCTCTCTCTTCTCCATACTCAACATTAATTTCACTTTCATGTCCTTAAACCATCCAACATTCATTAGCTTCATACACCCTATGTGTGCAACGACCGGACCCGATCCACCCGGATTGCGATCACCTCCAAATTCATTTTTGGAGGTGATCGCAATCCGGGTGGATCGGGTCCAGTCGTTGCACACACAGGGTGTATGAAGCTAATGAATGTTGGATGGTTTAAGGACATGAAAGTGAAATTAATGTTGAAGATGGAGAAGAGAGAGATGTTGAAATGATTATGGGAATGGGAAAGTAGGAGTGCAACTTAGATTTATGAACATGAATGATAAGAATGAAAGAGAACCATACACACGAATCAAATTTGGAAGGAAGAATGGTCCATTGAAGGAGCTTCTTAAACACTTCCTAATTCTAATCCATATGCATAGTCTTCTTTGGATGATATGTATGCATGACGTGAATAGATAGAATCCTTACACATAAACCAGTTTCGAAAGGAAGAATGGTCCAATAATATTGGAGCTTCTTATACACTTTCAGAAACTAATCAATATGTATGGATATGTATGGATTATATGCATGCAAGTGAATTATGATGATAGAGATTACTCACAAGCTCAAAGAAACATCCTTACTGGTTGAAAGCAATACTGCGGGGCCTTCTCACACATAGAAGAAATAGAAGACATGTAAAAATACTTAAGAGACTAAGAGAGGAGACAAGAGACAAGTGACAAGTGACATGAATTAAAAGGATTTGAATTAAGATACATGTATAAGATCGTCGTGGTACATCAAACTAGGCAGTCTACTGATCAAAGGTGGTTCCGACCCTCAAACCATGACAGTTCAACCGAATGTCACACGTAAGAAGGTGAGTTCCACTCCAGTGACCCTATGTATGTCTAGGCTCGTAACGTCTAACTAAAGAAGTCTAAGACTCATTAAAATCAGCTCTAACTCACTCACACGCTCCACCGAGGGTGAGTCAAGATAGAGATGCTGGTTTCAAGAGCCTATCCTAGATTGGAGTTCTAACTTAAATTTGAAACTAGGTACTATACTCATACTAGCTCACCTTGGATCCTCACTCGCTCAACCGAGGGTGATCGTCTCAAGGAAACCGTAAGCTAGCATGAGCCCTATGGATGCGTAAAAATGATACCATGTGGTGGCCCTTCAACCCTTCAATTTGCTTAAACTAGAAAAGTGCGGCGATCCTGAAAATTGGACTTTGTACTCTTTGACCCTCCAAATAGGCTTTGATGAAGATGAAACTTTGTAGGACTATGTTTCCAAAGATCTCCTTCAGGAATATGCAGAAAAAACTCCCATCTGAATCTCCCTTGTACAAGTTTGACTACATTTGGAAGCTTGATGGTGGCATTAAGGTCTCTAGGAAGCTCTGATAGCCTTGAAAATTTGTACAAATATGTAGCCACATATGATCTTTATACATGCCAAACCATATGGCTAACATAAATTTCTATACAAGAATTTGTAGGGTCAAACTAGAAAAATTACATTTTTACAAAATGAACATAGCATATCAATGTGCTACAAAATCCATTTCCTGCTGAAATTTGGGCTATAGACTGCCTTTGACACTCTTTACAAGTATATGGATTTTCATTTAATTTGGTGACAATGAAAATTTTGCCCTAATTTCCCAACTTTGACGAGCTTTGACCAGCTTTGACCGCTACCATGGACTTTCTTGATTTCTTTGAAACTTTGTATGTGACCTTCCTTTGACATCCTTGATGCATCCTGGACTTCTCGGGGAATTCTGGCTACCTTCACCAAATATGTTTTTTGTAGGCCTTCACAAGTGAGAGAGGAGAGAAAATCTCGACGACATTCGCCCCCACTAAACCTGCGATTCCTCCGGAAGCGCAAATCTAGCATCTGTGAAAAACAAAATTTTCGAGGCATCAAATTCTTTTATAGGCAACATAAGAAACATGGAAGGAAAATTGATTATATGCATGAATAAGTAGGTAACGTGACATGAAGCAAAATTTGCATGAAAGAAAGAATTGAAACAGGCAACATGAATATGCATGAACAAATAGGCAACATATATGCAAATGAACACACAACATTGGAAACAAGAAAGAAAAAAAACAAGCATCAATATGAAGTGGAAGTGGATGTATTGAGTCGTTTTAAGCATCAGTTCCTCTCATCTTGAAGAAAAATTTGTACCTTTTTCATAAAGCAATCTACCTTAAATACGATTATAAACAAAGATTTAGGATTTTCAAGAGACATCTTTCATCTTTAGCTTATTTTAGATGAACTCCTTTCCTACATAAATATGAATATGCTCTTTCTCTAATAACATGCAAGGAAATCTAACTAAACTCCACTAATGCATAAATCTGCCTATATAGCCCGTGATTTATTCCACTATGCCTCTTTATCCTCCTTTGGCTTGCTCTTTTTTTTTTTTGATGATGATGATGATTCGGCAACTTTATGGTTACGATCACTGTTTTGGGGTGGAAGAAAGTGTAAACTTCTTGGTAACATGTAGCAACTTTTTTTTTTCCATGCTTGTTTCATGCATGTTTTTTTTCAATCTTTGCATTGCATTGCATATCCACATCACTTGAGTAAAAAAAAAAGGCAAATTATGATTTCTCTACTTGTGTAAAATTGTATCTTAAGTAGTAACTTATCTACTAAGGAATTGGTTATAATCTAGGATTGTGGAAAGATAGGGCATGTAGATTTGGAGGTTTATTTTGGTGACATGACTTTCATATATAAACATGCATATGTATCCTGTATCGAAAGCATAATTGTTGAAATCCTAGCTCCTATTATTGCATGTTTCTACATCCTTAGTCCATCTCAGAGCACTTGTATCGGAGTTTTAAAAAACTGTTCTGTTGTCGTCGAGATTTTCTCTCCTCTCTCACTTGTGAAGGCCTACAAAAAACATATTTAGTGAAGGTAGCCGGAATTCCCCGAGAAGTCCAGGATGCATCAAGGATGTCAAAGGAAGCTCACATACAAAGTTTCAAAGAAATCAAGAAAGTCCATGGTAGCGGTCAAAGCTGGTCAAAGCTTGGAAATTAGGGTAAAAATTTCATTGTCACCAAATTAGATGAAAATTCATATACTTGTAAAGATTGTCAAAGGCAATCTATAGCCCAAATTTCAGCAGAAAATGGATTTCGTAGCACATTGATATGCTATGTTCATTTTGTAAAAAATGTAATTTTTCTAGTTTGACCCTATAAATTCTTGTATAGAAATTTATGTTAGCCATATGGTTTGACATATATAAAGATCATATGTGGCTACATATTTGTACAAATTTTCAAGGCTATCAGAGCTTCCTAGACACCTTAATGCCACCTTGCAAGCTTCCAAATGTAGTCAAACTTGTACAAGGGAGATTCAGATGGGAGTTTTTTCTGCATATTCCTGAAGGAGATCTTTGGAAACATAGTCCTACAAAGTTTCATCTTCATCAAAGCCTATTTGGAGGGTCAAAGAGTACAAACTCGAGTTTTCAGGATCACCGCAGTTTTCTAGTTTAAGCAAATTGAAGGGTTGAAGGGCCACCACATGGCGAAAGCTGATTGAGCCATGTTGTATGATCAAGATGAGCTCATATTCAAGGGTGGAGATGCACTTATGCTTAAAGCAAGGAGGATCCACGAGTTTTTCCATAAAAGAAGATTTTTTTGATAATCAAAGATCAATAATGGAGCTTTTCTCCAAAAATAGTGGCTTATCTTATCCAAACTGATGTCAGCAGTGATCCTACGGTCGAGATCATCCCCAGATCCAATGGTGGAGAATGAAGGCGCCTAAATTTCACTCCTTTACACTAGATTTGATAAAAAGAACAATTCCAAGCCATTGATTTGATTAATCAAATGGTTGTAATTGAAAGTAGTGATCCTAGAGTTGAGAGTTGATTTCTCTAGATCCAAGGGCCCAAATCCATTCAATAAACTATATAATCCTCCCTCCAAACTCCTAGAGAATCATTGTTAAGCATCCATAGGGCTCATGCTAGCTTACGGTTTCCTTGAGACGATCACCCTCGGTTGAGCGAGTGAGGATCCAAGGTGAGCTAGTATGAGTATAGTACCTAGTTTCAAATTTAAGTTAGAACTCCAATCTAGGATAGGCTCTTGAAACTAGCATCTCTATCTTCACTCACCCTCGGTGGAGCGTGTGAGTGCGTTAGAGCTGATTTTAATGAGTCTTAGACTTCTTTAGTTAAACGTTACAAGCCTAGACATACATAGGGTCACTGGAGTGGAACTCACCTTCTTACGTGTGACATTTGGTTGAACTGTCATGGTTTGAGGGTCGGAACCACCTTTGATCAGTAGACTGCCTAGCTTGACGTACCACGACGATCTTATACATGTATCTTGATTCAAATCCTTTTAATTCATGTCACTTGTCACTTGTGTCTTGTCTCCTCTCTCAGTCTCTTAAGTATTTTTACATGTCTTCTATTTCTTCTATGTGTGAGAAGGCTCCATAGTATTGCGTTGAACCAGTGAGGATGTTTCTTTGAGCTTGTGAGTAAACTCTATCATCATAATTCACTTGCATGCATATATTCCATACATACCCATACATATTGATTAGTTTCTGAAAGTGTATAAAAAGCTCCAATATTGGATCATTCTTCCTTTCGAAACTGGTTTATGTGTAAGGATTCCATCTATTCACATCATGCATAGAGATCATCCAAAGAAGACTATGCATATGAATTAGAATTAGGAAGTGTTTAAGAAGCTCTTTCAATGGACCATTCTTCCTTCCAAATTTGATTTGTGTGTATGGTTCTCTTTCATTCTTTTCATTCATGTTCATAAATATATCTTGCACTCCTACTTTCCCATTCCCATAATCATTTCAACATCTCTCTCTTCTCCATACTCAACATTAATTTCACTTTCATGTCCTTAAACCATCCAACATTCATTAGCTTCATACACCCTGTGTGTGCCACGATCGGACCCGATCCACCCGGATTGCGATCACCTCCACATTTGAACCCGACGTGATCGCAATCCTCAAATACATCAATTGCCTTTTCAAAATCCTAATTATCCTGTTCAAGCAATACCTTATCAACAAAATCCTCAATTTCAAAATTTCCCACCACAAGTTAATCAAAATGGTTTTGTGCGTGGTCCTCGTAGGTGTCCTTGGTGTGATTCGTTAGAGCACTTTTTGAGAGATTGTGAATTATTGAAGGCTGCTAAGGAGCAACGACTAGTAATAGACATAGACAAGAAAATATGTGACTATCGATCTAGGCTATCTTTGTAAGGAAATTATGGTAAGGGAGGAATGAAAAAATACTATGAAAATATAACCATAACGGATGTAGGAACTAGAGGAGTGAAACTAGAAGCTCTTGATGAACAAGTGGAATCAAGTAAACCCACAAAGGAAGGTGATTTTTCCATAGAGGCTCTAGTAAGAGCACGAGATGAGATTAGGAGAATAACGGCTTGGGAATCACCAATAGAAGATCAATCTCTTATTTCTCACATATCCAATGTAGAAGAAAAACGAAAAAGAGATGAAGCTGAGCCTAGTGAAAGAAGAGTGACATGAAAACAAACCTCAGAGGGAATAGAAACAATCATAGAGCAGGGAGAAACATCACAATCCAAAGATAGAAAACAAGAATCACAACCCAATGAACAAAAACAAGAGGAGAAACAAAAAGGGAAGAAGACAAAGCAAAGAAAAACAGAACCAAAGCCTTTAGATAAACAAGAACAATCAAAACAAACTGAAGACTAAACACGAGAACATGAACAAAACAAGACCTTGAGCAAAAACAAAAGAAACCAAAGAGAAAACCTAAAGCCATCTTGATTTCAGAAACTGAGAGAAAAATAGATCCTATGGAGATTTTAGATGACATTTTGCTTAAGAGTCAAGTGACTATGTCTTTAGAACAAGTTTTCTCTATTGCAAAGCCTGTTTTTAAAGATAACTTTATCGGCCTAATTAAAAGGAAGAGGTTTCCGCTTAATCTAGATACTGAGATGCAAGATTCTCTAGATCAAGTTCAAGCTTTGAATGACGCCTTAAACTTTGATGAATCTGATGAAGAGGACTTTGATGATGATGAAGTAAATGTTAATACAAATTTCTTAGGACCTATTCAACCTGACCATGAAAATCATGAAAACAATCCTGAAAGTCACTTTAAAAGAACATTTTGGTCTAGAGGTACATCAGAGATGCATGTTAAAATAGGAAATGATAAGAACACTATCACTGTAAATGCATTAGTAGATTCCGGCTCCGAAATCAATGTGATTTTAAGAGAAGTTTATGATAAGTTTCGATGGCCCATAGATAAAGATTGTGGATGGCGTATGAGAACTACAGATAATGGTGTACGTACCCTGTACGGAGCTTGTGCTAGTGTGCCCATATCCATAGGAGGAATCACAGAAGAGTTTCACTTTTTTATTCAAGATAATTGCTCCTATGAAGTTCTCTTAGGTCAACCCTTTATTTGTGAGAGTCGTATGGAAACTAAAGCCATGGATGATGGGTCTACCTATGCTAGATTTAAGTCTAAGGATGGAATGCAATCACTTCAAGTCATGACGGTAGGAGTGAATCATCCTAGGAATCGATTGTCAATTAGAAAGAAACCTATTGTTACTAAGGGTCATGAGCATGCTTGTAGTGATTGTGCACCTCGATTCATGTTTGGAGCTACATATGATCAAAATTTCGGATAGAATCCATTGTTGAGCGGGACAACAGTGGATATTGGTTTGACATCTTGCATCCAACCAACATGTACAATAGTTTGTCACTTTGTTTTCCACATTCTAGATTAGATTTTCTTCATAAGAGTCAATTGTCCAAGTCTTTTATCCAAAAAAACCAAAAAAATTATAAAAACGACAAAATCATGGAACATGATGCGAACATTGAGCATGTGATTGAGACATCTCATTGTTTCTCTACTCTTGAGGAGTTAGAGTTATGTCTTCAACAAAATTCTAATTCCCATATTATTCTTATTTCTTCCCTTGATGAGTATGCTCTAATCCAAGAGTATGCGCTCAATGTTGACAAGTGCTCAAAATTTAACCAAACACATGATGCCTTAGTTGAAACAAAGTACAAAACTGTAGACAAAAAAATCAAACCCATAGCTCAACCATTACCTCAAGGAAGTAATGAAAAAATTATTGATGTGAAAAATGATCCAATTCTTTGGGATAAGAAAAACATAGGACATACATTCACGGATGAGACAATCAAACAGGTGAAAATTGGTAGAGATGATGACTTTCTTTTGCCAGGAGAGAGAGATAAATTTGAGGGAGTCATACGTAGCCATGGAAAAGCCTTTACTATGTATCCTCATGAGATTGGTTGTGTAGATCCTAAGCTAGTTGCACCCATGATAATCTTTACTATTCTACATATTCCATGGAATCTTCGTCCTATACCTGTTCCAAAGGCTCACTTACTTGAGCTAATGAAACTACTTAATGAGAAGATAAACATGAGAATTTTAGAGCCATGTTTTGCACCTTACTCAAATAGATGGTTCACTGTGCCTAAAAAGAATGGGAAATTATGTTTTATTCCAGATCTCCAACCCGTCAATAAAGTCACCATAAGGAATGTAGGAACAGGACCCATTGTAGATGAGTTTGCTGAATCATTTTCAGGACATTCTATCTATTCAATGGGTGATTTATATTCTGGATATGACCAATTCCAGTTAGCAATTGACAGTCGTGACATAACCACAATGAAAAGTCCTTTAGGCTTAGTGCGAATGTGTACTTTACCTCAAGGAGCGACTAATTCTGTGGCTCATATGATGACTGCTATGAATATGGTCTTACATGACTTTATCCCTCATATAACTATGCCATTCATTGATGACATTCCAATTAAAGGGAGTGAGGAACCTGTAAAGGATATTTCTTTAGACTCATCTGGATGTCGTAAATTTGTTCTTGACCATATCTCTCATTGTGAAAGAATATTTCAACGATTTGAAGATGTAGGTCTCACATTTTCCATAGAGAAATCTGTTTTTGGTGTCAACGAGGTGCTTATTGTTGGACATTTATGTGGCCATTATGGTCGAAAGCCATACCCACAAAAAGTTGATGCCATTAGCAAGATTTCTGAAACATGTAACAACGTGAATGAGGTACGTAGATTTCTTGGTGCTTGCATCTTTTATGTTATTTGGATCCCACACTTTGCTCATGGTGCTGATTGTCTTTATGACTTGTTGAGGAAGAAACGAGAATTTATTTGGACTGACAAACACACTCAAACCATGCGTAAATTGAAGAGACTATTGCTTGAAGCTCCCATCCTTAAGCGTGTAGACTATTCTGCTAACAAACCTATTATATTGACTGTTGATACTAGTCCTATTGGTATATGTTGGGTCATAAGTCAAGATGATAGTGAAGGGAATAGATATGCAATTAGGTTTGGTGCCAAAATTCTACATGAAACACAACAAAAATATCCACAGATCAAACGAGAACTATGGGGTATGGTAACAGCTTTGAAAATACACAAAGAATATTTCATTGGTGCAAATGTCAAAGTTGAGACTGATTGTTTGCCTCTCATTGGAATGATAGCCAATTGTTCATCTCCTGATATAGCCATGCTTAGATGGATCTCATATATTAAGTTCATAAATCCTGAGTTAGTTCATATTTCAGGTAAGTCAAACTCAGTTGCTGATATGTTATCGAGAGCTAGATTTGATGATGATCTTGAAAGTGATCTATTAAAGAATGTGAATTTAGTTGACTATGTTCCACATATATATGAGTATGAGAAATTTCATGAGTCTGAGTACGAAGATGAATGGAGAGACATAGGAAAGTATCTCAGTACACTACAGCCATTACCTAGCTGGACTACGAATAGATTCCGTAACATTAGGAAACGAGCTTATAACTTTTTCCTATGTAATGGTTATCTTTGGAGACATGCTAAGGGTAAGGTTAAGAATCCACAACGAGTCCTAGGAAAGAGAGGTCTTCAATTGCAAGTAATGAAGGAAATGCATGAGACATTATGGGCAGGTCATAAAGGATTTTTTGGAACATATGAAAAAATTAGAAGTACCTATTATTGGCCTAGGATGTATGTTGACATTAGTAGCTATGTTTCTACATGTTCTACTTGTCAACTTCATTCATCAGTCAAACATAGAGATCCGTTGCATCCTACTTATCCACCTTGTATTCACTACAAGTGGGTAGTAGATCTTGTAACTATGCCTAAAGGTATGGACAAAATGCGTTACATTGTACTTGCAAGAGAAGACTTAACTAATCATGTAGAGGGACGTGCACTACGATCTAAGACCACTTACAATGTTTGCAAATTCTTGCTTGAAGATGTCATAAGTCACTTTGGGTACATAGAGAAAGTAGTTGCCGATCGTGGAGAGTTAAATGCGAGAGAAGCTAAAGAGTTCTTTGAGCGTCACGGTATTCGTTTGTCTCTCACTACTGCATATAACCCAGAGGCCAATGGTAAAATAGAGAGAGGGCATCCACCTATTGTGAAAGCCATATCTAAAGCATGTAATGGTGATATCAAACAATGGCCTAAATTCTTATCTTTTGCACTTTGGGCAGATAGAATGACATGCACACGTACTACTGGATATATGCCTGCTGAACTCATGTACTGTCAAAAACCATTGTTTCCAATTCAGTCTCATATTTTTGCATGGTCAAATTTGCCTTAGTCTGAAAACATGTCTACTGATGATTTTTTGAGTTTGCGTATTAAACAGTTAGAACAAGGTAAATTAAGACTTGATGATGCTGTTGAAAAATTAAGAGAATCTAGAATAAAGAACAAGCATTATTTTGATAAAACTCATCGATTGCGTCCTAAGCCAATTGAAGTAGGAGATTGGGTGCTCATTTATGATAGTACATTTGACTCTCAATATGATGCACGCAAGAAGCTCACTCAACGGTGGTTTGGGCCATACATTGTATCAAAAGTCAACAACAATGGTACGTATGCTCTATTGTGGATTAAATGGTGTTGCACTAAAAACTTTGATTGCAGGTAAAAGGATAAAGTTATTCAAGAAGCATGATAATGATGAGTACATTTTGGATGAGGACATTGAAGAAGATGACAACAATGAGGCCGATTCATAAACAGGAGTATCCATGTTATAAAAATAAAAAAAAAAAACATATAAAACATCATTAATTTTCAAGTGCATGTTTTCTTTCAATCTTTGCATTGCATTGCATATCCACATCACTTGAGTCAAAAAAAAGGGCAAATGATGATTTCTCTACTTGAGTAAAATTGTATCTTGAGTAGTAATTTATCTACTAAGAAATCGGTTATAATCTAGGATTATGGAAAGATAAGACATGTAGATTTGGAGGTTTATTTTGGTGACATGACTTTCATATATAAACATGCATATGTATCCTGTATCGAAAGCATAATTGTTGAAGTCGTAGCTCCTGCTACTACATGTTTCTACATCTCTAGTCCATCTCACAGCACTTGTATCGGAGTTTAAACGACTGTTCTCCATCATCAAAAATGGTTGTACCTTGTATCGGGGTTTAATTTTTCCTCGTCACAAAAAAAAAAAAATGCTACATGTTACCAAGAAGTTTACAATTTCTTGCACCCCAAAAAAGTGATCGTAACCATAAAGTTGCCGAATCATCATCATCATCAAAAAAAAAAAAAGAGCAAGCCAAAGGAGGATAAAGAGGCATAGTAGAATACATCTAAAATCTCTCTCTTCTCCATACTCAACATTAATTTCACTTTCATGTCCTTAAACCCATCCAACATTCATTAGCTTCATACACCCTGTGTGTGCCAGGACCGGACACGATCCACCCGGATTGCGATCACGGGCTATATAGGCAGATTTATGCATTAGTGGAGTTTAGTTAGATTTCCTTGCATGTTATTAGAGAAAGAGCATATTCATATTTATGTAGGAAAGGACTTGATCTAAAATAAGCTAAAGATGAAAGATGTCTCTTGAAAATCCTAAATCTTTGTTTATAATCATATTTAAGGTAGATTGCTTTATGAAAAAGGTACAAAATTTTCTTCAAGGTGCGAGGAACTGATGCTTAAAACGACTCAATACATCCACTTCCACTTCATATTGATGCTTGTTTTTTTTCTTTCTTGTTGCCAATGTTGCTTGTTCATTTGCATATATGTTGCCTATTTGTTCATGCATATTCATGTTGCCTGTTTCAATTCTTTCTTTCATGCAAATTTTGTTTCATGTCACGTTACCTACTTATTCATGCATATAATCAATTTTCCTTCCATGTTTCTTATGTTGCCTATAAAGGAATTTGATGCCTGGAACATTTTGTTTTTCACAGATGGTAGAGTGGCGCTTTCGGAGGAATCGCAGGTTTAGTGGGGGCGAATATCGTCGAGATTTTCTATCCTCTCTCACTTGTGAAGGCCTACAAAAAACATATTTGGTGAAGGTAGCCAAAATTCCCCGAGAACTCCAGGATGCATCAAGGATGTCAAAGGCAGCTCACATACAAAGTTTCAAAGAAATCAAGAAAGTCCATGGTAGCGGTCAAAGCTGGTCAAAGCTTGGAAATTAGGGCAAAAATTTCATTGTCACCAAATTAGATGAAAATTCATATACTTGTAAAGATTGTCAAAGGCAGTCTATAGCCCAAATTTCAGTAGAAAATGGATTTTGTAGCACATTGATATGCTATGTTCATTTTGTAAAAAATGTAATTTTTCTAGTTTGACCCTACAAATTCTTGTATAGAAATTTATGTTAGCCATATGGTTTGGCATGTATAAAGATCATATGTGGCTACATATTTGTACAAATTTTCAAGGCTATCAGAGCTTCCTAGAGACCTTAATGCCACCTTGCAAGCTTCCAAATGTAGTCAAACTTGTACAAGGGAGATTCAGATGGGAGTTTTTTCTGCATATTCCTGAAGGAGATCTTTGGAAACATATTCCTATAAAGTTTCATCTTCATCAAAGCCTATTTGGAGGGTCAAAGAGTACAAAATCCAGTTTTGAAGATCACCGCAGTTTTCTAGTTTAAGCAAATTGAAGGGTTGAAGGGCCACCACATGGCGAAAGCTGATTGAGCCATGTTGTACAATCAAGATGAGCTCATATTCAAGGGTGGAGATGCACTTATGCTTAAAGCAAGGAGGATGCACGAGTTTTTCCATAAAAGAAGTTTTTTCTGACAATCAAAGATCAATAATGCAGCTTTTCTCCAAAAATAGTGGCTTATCTTATCCAAAATGATGTCAGCACTGATCCGACGGTCGAGATCATCCCCAGATCCAATGGTGGAGAATGAAGGCGCCTAAATTTCACTCCTTTACAATAGATTTGATAGAAAGAACAATTCCAAGCCATTGATTTGATTAATCAAATGGTTGTAATCGAAAGTAGTGATCCTAGAGTTGAGAGTTGATTTCTCTAGATCCAAGGGCCCAAATTCATTCAAAAAACTATATAAACCCCCCTCCAAACTCCTAGAGCATCATTGTTAGGCATCGATAGGGCTCATGCTAGCTTACGGTTTCCTTGAGACGATCACCCTCGGTTGAGCGAGTGAGGATCCAAGGTGAGCTAGTATGAGTATAGTACTTAGTTTCAAATTTAAGTTAGAACTCCAATCTAGGATAGGCTCTTGAAACCAGCATCTCTATCTTGACTCACCCTTGGTGGAGCGTGTGAGTGAGTTAGAGCTGATTTTAATGAGTCTTAGACTACTTTAGTTAGACGTTACGTGCCTAGACATACATAGGGTCACTAGAGTGGAACTCACCTTCTTACGTGTGACATTCGGTTGAACTGTCATGGTTTGAGGGTCGGAACCACCTTTGATCAGTAGAGTGCCTAGCTTGACGTACCACGACGATCTTATACATGTATCTTAATTCAAATCCTTTTAATTCATGTCACTTGTCTCTTGTCTCCTCTCTCAGTCTCTTAAGTATTTTTACATGTCTTCTATTTCTTCTATGTGTGAGAAGGCTCCGCAGTATTGCATTGAACCAGTAAGGATGTTTCTTTGAGCTTGTGAGTAATCTCTATCATCATAATTCACTTGCATGCATATAATCCATACATACCCATACATAATGATTAGTTTCTGAAAGTGTATAAGAAGCTCCAATATTATTGGACCATTCTTCCTTTCGAAACTGGTTTATGTGTAAGGATTCTATCTATTAACGTCATGCATACATATCATCCAAAGAAGACTATGCATATGGATTAGAATTAGGAAGTGTTTAAGAAGCTCCTTCAATGGACCATTCTTCCTTCCAAATTTGATTCGTGTGTATGGTTCTCTTTCATTCTTATCATTCATGTTCATAAATCTAACACGCACTCCTACTTTCCCATTCCCATGATCATTTCAACATCTCTCTCTTCTCCATACTCAACATTAATTTCACTTTCATGTCCTTAAACCATCCAACATTCATTAGCTTCATACACTCTGTGTGTGCCACGACCGGACCCGATCTACCCGGATTGCGATCACCTCCACATTTGAACGCGACGTGATCACTAACATTTGTGATTCACGTCGGGTTCAAATGTGGAGGTGGTTGCAATCTGGGTGGATCGGGTCCGGTCGTGGCACACACAAGGTGTATGAAGCTAATGAATGTTGCATGGTTTAAGGACATGAAAGTGAAATTAATGTTGAGTATGGAGAAGAGAGAGATGTTGAAATGATTATAGGAATGGGAAAGTAGGAGTGCAAGTTATATTTATGAACATGAATGAAAAGAATGAAAGAGAACCATCCACACGAATCAAATTTGGAAGGAAGAATGGTCCATTGAAGGAGCTTCTTAAACACTTCCTAATTCTAATTTATATGCATAGTCTTCTTTGGATGATATGTATGCATGACGTGAATAGATGGAATCCTTACACATAAACCAGTTTTGAAAGGAAGAATGGTCCAATATTGGAGCTTTTTATACACTTTCAGAAACTAATCAATATGTATGGGTATGTATGGATTATATGCATGCAAGTGAATTATGATGATAGAGTTTACTCACAAGCTCAAAGAAACATCCTCACTGGTTCAACGCAATACTGCGGAGCCTTCTCACACATAGAAGAAATAGAAGACATGTAAAAATACTTAAGAGACTGAGAGAGGAGACAAGAGACAAGTGAAAAGTGACATGAATTAAAAGGATTCGAATTAAGATACATGTATAAGATCGTCGTGGTACGTCAAGCTAGGCAGTCTACTGATCAAAGGTGGTTCCGACCCTCAAACCATGACAATTCAACCGAATGTCACACGTAAGAAGGTGAGTTCCACTCCAGTGACCCTATGTATGTCTAGGCTCGTAACGTCTAACTAAAGAAGTCTAAGACTCATTAAAATCAGCTCTAACTCACTCACATGCTCCACCGAGGATGAGTCAAGATAGAGATGCTGGTTTCAAGAGCCTATCCTAGATTGGAGTTCTAACTTAAAATTTGAAACTAGGTACTATACTCATACTAGTTCACCTTGGATCCTCACTCGCTCAACCGAGGGTGATCGTCTCAAGGAAACCGTAAGTTAGCATGAGCCCTATGGATGCCTAACAATGATGCTCTAGGAGTTTGGAGGGGGGTTTATATAGTTTTTTGAATGAATTTGGCCCTTGGATCTAGAGAAATCAACTCTCAACTCTAGGATCACTACTTTCGATTACAACCACTTGATTATTCAAATCAATGGCTTGGAATTGTTCTTTCTATCAAATCTAGTGTAAAGGAGTGAAATTTAGGCGCCTTTATTCTCCACCATTGGATCTGGGGATGATCTGGACCATCGGATCAGTGTTGACATCAATTTGGATAAGATAAGCCATTATTTTTGGAGAAAAGCTGCATTATTGATCTTTGATTATCAAAAAAATCTTCTTTTATGGAAAAACTCGTGGATCCTCCTTGCTTTAAGCATAAGTGCATCTCCACCCTTGAATATGAGCTCATCTTAATTGTACAACATGGCTCAATCAGCTTTCGCCATGTGGTGGTCGTTCAACGCTTCAATTTGCTAAAACTAGAAAACTGCAGTGATCTTGAAAACTGGACTTTGTACTCTTTGACCCTCCAAATAGGCTTTGATGAAGATGAAACTTTGTAGGACTATGTTTCCAAAGATCTTCTTCAGGAATATGCAGAAAAAACTCCCATCTGAATCTCGCTTGTACAAGTTTGACTACATTTGGAAGCTTGCAAGGTGGCATTAAGGTGTCTAGGAAGCTCTGATAGCCTTGAAACTTTGTATAAATATGTAGCCACATATGATCTTTATACATGCCAAACCATATGGCTAACATAAATTTATATACAAGAATTTGTAGGGTCAAACTAGAAAAATTACATTTTTACAAAATGAACATAGCATATCAATGTGCTACAAAATCCATTTTTTGCTGAAATTTGGGCTATAGACTGCCTTTGATAATCTTTACAAGTATATGAATTTTCATCTAATTTGGTGACAATGAAATTTTTGCCCTAATTTCCCAACTTTGACCATCTTTGATCGCTACCATGGACTTTCTTGATTTCTTTAAAACTTTGTATGTGAGCTTCCTTTGACATCCTTGATGCATCCTGGACTTCTCGGGGAATTCTGGCTACCTTCACCAAATATGTTTTTTGTAGGCCTTCACAAGTGAGAGAGGAGAGAAAATCTCGACGACATTCGCCCCCACTAAACCTGCTATTCCTTCGGAAGCGCCACTCTAGCATCTGTGAAAAACAAAATGTTCCAAGCACCAAATTCTTTTATAGGCACTATAAGAAACATGGAAGGAAAGTTGATTATATGCATGAATAAGTAGGTAACGTGACATGAAGCAAAATTTGCATGAAAGAAAGAATTGAAACAGACAACATGAATATGCATGAACAAATAGGCAACATATATGCAAATGAACAAGCAACAATGGCAACAAGAAAGAAAAAAAACAAGCATCAATATGAAGTGGAAGTGGATGTATTGAGTCGTTTTAAGCATCAGTTCCTCTCATCTTGAAGAAAATTTTGTACCTTTTTCATAAAGCAATCTACCTTAAATATGATTATAAACAAAGATTTAGGATTTTCAAGAGACATCTTTCATCTTTAGCTTATTTTAGATCAACTCGTTTTCTACATAAATATGAATATGATCTTTCTCTAATAACATGCAAGGAAATCTAACTAAACTCCACTAATGCATAAATCTGCCTATATAGCCCGTGATTTATTCTACTATGCCTCTTTATCCTCCTTTGGCTTGCTCTTTTTTTTTTTTGATGATGATGATGATTCGGCAACTTTATGGTTACGATCACTTTTTTGGGGTGGAGGAAAGTATAAACTTCTTGGTAACATGTAGCCACTTTTTTTTTTTTGATGACGGGGAAAAATTAAACCCCGATACAAGGTACAACCATTTTTTATGACGGAGAACAGTCGTTTAAACTCCAATACAAGTGCTGTGAGATGGACTAAGGATGTAGAAACATGCAGTAGCAGGAGCTAGGATTTCAACAATTATGCTTTCGATACAGGATACATATGCATGTTTATATATGAAAGCCATGTCACCAAAATAAACCTCCAAATCTACATGCCCTATCTTTCCACAATCCTAGATTATAATCAATTTCTTAGTAGATAAGTTACTACTTAAGATACAATTTTACACAAGTAGAGAAATCATCATTTGCCTTTTTTTTTTTTGACTCAAGTGATGTGAATATGCAATGGAATGCAAAGATTGAAAAAAAACATGCATGAAACAAGCATGGAAAAAAAAAATAGAATGAAATTGAAAAAAGATGATGATGATGATTCGGCAACTTTATGGTTACGATCACTTTTTTGGGATGGAAGAAAGTGTAAACTTCTTGGTAACATGTAGCAACTTTCTTTTTTTTTCTGATGATGGGGAAAAATTAAACCCCGATACAAGGTACAACCATTTTTGATGACGGAGAACAATTGTTTAAAACTCTGATACAAGTGCTGTGAGATGACTAAGGATGTAGAAACATGCAATAGCAGGAGCTAGGATTTCAACAATTATGCTTTCGATACATGATACATATGCATGTTTATATATGAAAGTCATGTCACCAAAATAAACCTCCAAATCTACATGCCCTATCTTTCCACAATCCTAAATTATAATCAATTCCTTAGTAGATAAGTTACTTCTTAAGATACAATTTTACACAAGTAGAGAAATCATCATTTGCCTTTTTTTTTGACTCAAGTGATGTGGATATGCAATGCAATGCAAAGATTGAAAAAAAACATGCATGAAACAAGCATGGAAAAAAAAAAAGAGCAAGCCAAAGGAGGATAAAGAGGCATAGTAGAATAAATCACGGGCTATATAGGTAGATTTATGCATTAGTGGAGTTTAGTTAGATTTCCTTGCATGTTATTAGAGAAAGAGCATATTCATATTTATGTAGGAAAGGAGTTGATCTAAAATAAGCTAAAGATGAAAGATGTCTCTTGAAAATCCTAAATCTTTGTTTATAATCGTATTTAAGGTAGATTGCTTTATGAAAAAGGTACAAATTTTTCTTCAAGATGAGAGGAACTGATGCTTAAAACGACTCAATACATCCACTTCCACTTCATATTGATGCTTGTTCTTTTCTTTCTTGTTGCCAATGTTGCTTGTTCATTTGCATATATGTTGCCTATTTGTTCATGCATATTCATGTTGCCTGTTTCAATTCTTTCTTTCATGCAAATTTTGCTTCATGTCACGTTACCTACTTATTCATGCATATAATCAATTTTCCTTCCATGTTTCTTATGTTGCCTATAAAAGAATTTGATGCCTGGAACATTTCGTTTTTCACACATGCAAGAGTGGCGATTCCGGAGGAATCGCAGGTTTAGTGGAGGCGAATGTCGTCGAGATTTTCTCTCCTCTCTCACTTGTGAAGGCCTACAAAAAACATATTTGGTGAAGGTAGCCAGAATTCCCTGAGAAGTCCAGGATGCATCAAGGATGTCAAAGGAAGGTCACATACAAAGTTTCAACAAAATCAAGAAAGTCCATGGTAGCGGTCAAAGCTGGTCAAAGCTGGTCAAAGTTGGGAAATTAGGGCAAAACTTTCATTATCATCAAATTAGATGAAAATCCATATACTTGTAAAGATTGTCAAAGGCAGTCTATAGCCCAAATTTCAGTAGAAAATGGATTTTGTAGCACATTGATATGCTATGTTCATTTTATAAAAATGTAATTTTTCTAGTTTGACCCTACAAATTATTGTATAGAAATTTATGTTAGCCATATGGTTTGGCATGTATAAAGATCATATGTGGCTACATATGGGTACAAATTTTCAAGGCTATCAGAGCTTCCTAGAGACCTTAATGCCACCTTGCAAGCTTCCAAATGTAGTCAAACTTGTACAAGGGAGATTCAGATGGGAGTTTTTTCTGCATATTCCTGAAGGAGATCTTTGGAAACATAGTCCTACAAAGTTTCATCTTCATCAAAGCCTATTTGGAGGGTCAAAGAGTACAAAGTCCAGTTTTCAGGATCACCGCAGTTTTCTAGTTTAAGCAAATTGAAGGGTTGAAGGCCACCACATGGCGAAAGCTGATTGAGCCATGTTGTACGATCAAGATGAACTCATATTCAAGGGTGGAGATGCACTTATGCTTAAAGCAAGGAGGATCCACGATTTTTTCCATAAAAGAAGTTTTTTTTGACAATCAAAGATCAATAATGCAGCTTTTCTCCCAAAATATTGGCTTATCTTATCCAAAATGATGTCAGCATTGATTTGACGGTCCAGATCATCCCCAGATCCAATGGTGGAAAATGAAGGCGCCTAAATTTCAGTCCTTTACACTAGATTTGATAGAAAGAACAATTCCAAGCCATTGATTTGATTAATCAAATGATTGTAATCGAAAGTAGTGATCCTAGAGTTGAGAGTTGATTTCTCTAGATCCAAGGGCCCAAATTCATTCAAAAAACTATATAAAGCCCCCTCCAAACTCCTAGAGCATCATTGTTAGGCATCCATAGGGCTCATGCTAGCTTACAGTTTCCTTGAGACGATCACCCTCGGTTGAGCGAGTGAGGATCCAAGGTGAGCTAGTATGAGTATAGTACCTAGTTTCAAATTTAAGTTAGAACTCCAATCTAGGATAGGCTCTTGAAACCAGCATCTCTATCTTGACTCACCCTCGGTGGAGCGTGTGAGTGAGTTAGAGCTGATTTTAATGAGTCTTAGACTTCTTTAGTTAGACATTACGAGCCTAGACATACATAGGGTCACTGGAGTGGAACTCACCTTCTGACGTGTGACATTCGGTTGAATTGTCATGGTTTGAGGGTCGGAACCACCTTTGATCAGTAGAGTGCCTAGCTTGACGTACCACGACGATCTTGTACATGTACCTTAATTGAAATCCTTTTAATTCGTGTCACTTGTCACTTGTCTCTTGTCAGCTCTCTTAGTCTCAGGTATTTTTACATGTCTTCTATTTCTTCTATGTGTGAGAAGGCTCCGCAGTATTGCGTTGAACCATTAAGGATGTTTCTTTGAGCTTGTGAGTAATCTCTATCATCATAATTCACTTGCATGCATATAATCCATACATACCCATACATATTGAAAGCGTATAAGAAGCTCCAATATTATTGGACCATTCTTCCTTTCGAAACTGGTTTATGTGTAAGGATTCTATCTATTCACGTCATGCATACATATCATCCAAAGAAGACTATGCATATGGATTAGAATTAGGAAGTGTTTAAGAAGCTCCTTCAATGGACCATTCTTCCTTCCAAATTTGATTCGTGTGTATGGTTCTCTTTCATTCTTATCATTCATGTTCATAAATTTAACTTGCACTCCTACTTTCCCATTCCCATAATCATTTCAACATCTCTCTCTTCTCCATACTCAACATTAATTTCACTTTCATGTCCTTAAACCATCCAACATTCATTAGCTTCATACACCCTGTGTGTGCCACGACCGGACCCGATCCACCCGGATTGCGATCACCTCCACACCGTGAATTGGAAGAAGTTTTCACTGGTATGGGACGGTGAAAATGACTTCCCTTTGAGCACTCTTCTTCTATGGCCAGGGAGAAAAGGACTTATCATTCCTGGCGTCATATCTCACTAGACTAGAGGAGATCTCTTAGTAGACATCTCCTTAGGATTGGGAGTTATCCTTCATAGTTAGGGAAGATTTATTCTTCTTGTAGAGAATGTGGTAGGTGATTTTATATTTCGCTACTACAACTGCTGTAGCAGACCGTAAAGCCCAGGCTTCTACCCATCTCGTTGTATAGTCTGTACAAGTTAGTATGTATCTGTTGTTACTGAAGACTGCTGGGGGTGTGATTGGATCGATAAAATCTAATCCCCATTTCTGAAATGGTTCAAGTGGAATAATAGGCTGCAAGGGAAAGAAGTGTCGTTGGAGTGGTTGTCCAGATCTTTGGCAGTTATCACAGTTTTTGACGAATTGGGCCACATCTCGGTACATAGTAGGCCACCAGAGACCTCCTTGCAAAATTTTCCGGTGAGTTAGATCTGTGGCAAAATGACCACCAGTAGGGGTTGAATGAGCCATTGTGATGACCGAGTTAATTTCGTGCGGAGGAACACATCGAAGTAAGATTCCGGTGTGATCTACATAATATAGTTCTCCTACCACTAGCCGGAATCGGCGGCTAAAGACTGCTAATTTCCTTCGAACTGCCTTGGCAGTGTCAGATGGAAAGCATCCTTCGGTGAGAAAAGTTAAAATCTGATCATAATATGTAGGTGTTGCCTGTAATTCGGCAGTCTCATCGGTCATTCGCTCAGAACTATAAATTGCTGGAGTCGTGTCATCTATGCCTGTCGGAGCTTCACTAGAATCTAGGCGAGATAAGAAATCTGCTAGGGCATGTGTATTTCCGGGTCAGTGAATGACTTCATAATCAAATTCCTGCAAGAGTAGCACCCATCGGGCGAATCGTCCGCCTAGATGTTGTTGTCTTACTAGATAGACAAGGGCGGCATGATCCACATGAAAGGTAAATTTCCGGCCTAATAAATAATGTCTGAACTTTTTGATGGAGTAAATTAATCCTAGACATTCTCTTTCAGTGGTAGAATAGTTCTTTTCTGCCGGTGCAAGCCTTCTCCTGGCGTAATAGATAGGGCAAAACCACTTATGTGTTTGCTGCATCAGAATACTGCCGATCGCAATATCTGAGGCGTCGACAAAAACATGGAACGGATTGTCCCAGTCCGGTGGTTGTAGGATTGGTGCCTGCGTCAATAGATACTTGAGTCGATCAAATGTAGTTTGGCATTCTTGAGTCCATTCGAACTGTCGTGGAGTTTTGGTGATTAGTCTATTCAGAGGTACAACCAGGTGAGCAAGACACCGTAAGTGCCTGCCGTGCCACCGTACTTGACCCATAAAACGCATTACTTCTTTCGGAGTGGCGGGTACTGGGGCTTCTAAAATTGCCGAAATCTTATCTGGGTCTACTCGGATACCCTGGGCAGATACAATATGACCAAGTAGTTTGCCACATGAAACAGAAAACACAGATTTGGTTGGGTTAAGGCAGAGTCGGTAATCTCGACACTTTTGGAAACAACATCGTAGATGAAGCAAATGTGCCATCATTTTCCCGAAAATTGAGAAATCATCGAGATATACTTGCATAAACGAGTTGAGATAAGGGGAGAAAATTTCCTGCATACATCGCTGAAAGGTGCTTGGTGCATTCCTCAATCCAAACCACATTACCGTACAAGCAAAGACACCCCAATTGGTAATGAAGGCGGTTTTTGGGATATCTGCTTCAGCCATTCTAACCTGATTGTAACCGCTGCATCCGTCTAAGAATGAATACATTTCGTGGCCTGCTACCCTATCAAGCATGGTATCCAAAAAGGGGATCGGAAAAGGATCTGGTACTGTTGCTGCGTTTAATTTTCGGTAGTCTACACAGATTCGTAGTTGCTTATTTTTCTTTGGCACGATCACAATTGGTGAAATCCATTCAGCATGTTCTACTGGTACGATGAATCCTACCTTTAATAATCTGTCAAGTGCGGCTTTTACCTGAGATGCATAATTGGGATTCATCCGGTAGCTGGGCTGCCTATTCGGTTTAGCTTCAGGCTTCAGCATGACTCGGTGCTGATATATGCACGGATCTAATCCTTTCATATCTTTGTAATCCCAGGCAAAGACGTCTGAGAATTCGCGAAGTAGTCGAATCAGATCAGCTTTAAATAATTCCGGTAAGTTTTGCCTTATCTTTACAGGTCGTGGATGATCTTCGTCTCCTAGATTGTACGAGGTCAAGTGGTCTTCGGAGACATAAAACTGTTGCGGTTTCTCTGTGTCGTCTGTCGACCGAAATAGCGAATGTATTTCATTGTCATGTGTTGGCACCCTATCTTCCTGCTTGGTTTCTTGGGTGATTGGGGTAACTGTACATACTGAAGTACTCCAGTTATCGATTACGGACTGTAGATCAACAGTCCCTAAGGTCATTAAGTCAGCGTTACTCTTCAGAAATTCCTCTTCTTCATCATCTGATAGTCCATCCAACATGTGGACAGGTTCAGCAAAATATGGTCTGGCGTGCAGTTCGCAAGGTTGTATAGCATCTAATTTTACTACATATCTACGGCTTGCATCTTTGAACGTAAGCTCTTGTGCAGACCAGTCTTGTATTACCTTCGCATGCTTCAGCCAAGGTTGACCAAAAAGAAGGTTGTAATCCAAAGTGGATTCCGGCAGATCTAGTATGACAAAATTCATTTTGAAGGTCGTACCTTGTAAAGTGATGGGTATATTTCGTACAAGTCCTACAGGATGGACTCTAGATTGATCTGCCATTCTGACAAAAAATTGAACTGGTTCAATGCCGGTCCATCCTAACCTATTGCATAAGGCTGTAGTTGCAATGTTGACACCAGAGCCTCCAACAATCAATACCTGTGTAATTTTATGATTCTTATACCATACTGTAATCAAGGGGACTGAATGATCAACCGTAGAATCAGGTTCTGGTTGAACCGCTGGTGTTGCCGGAATACAAGAAGGTACCGGACTGAACTGTTGCTGGAACTGTTGTCGAACACCAGGTACTAATGCCAGTAGTTGGCCGAGAGGCAGAGTGACAGATGCCTTGGATAAAATTTCCAAGGCCTGCTGAGATTGGTTATCCTGCTCCTTTGAACTTGAGGTCTCTGCTGTTGCCGAAGTATCTGCTGTTATGTCTACTGCTGATGGTTGTTCTGCTGCTGTTTCCTTTTGTTGTGTTCCTTCCTTAGTCGACGAGGTCTGAGTCACCGGGATGGGTTCTGGGAACACTGGTGGTTCTGTGGCGGTCCAGTGACTAGCCTTGTTATACATCCTATGTTATTCTCGTATCCCTGGTTCAAATACTTCTGCTGCTGGCTGCAGTTGTTTACCTGATCGGGTCTGGACTGTAGTAGTTTGCGTTTCTACCGGTGTAATTTATACCATGTTGGTCATTGGGTTTTGCCGCTCCTTCTTCCTTTGATCATACTCAGCTGCGTCCTTGCAATATCTTCTAATGTGTCCGAATTCACCACAAAAATGACAGCGTGGCGGTGGTAAATTGGGATTTTCCGGTGGTGGTTCGTTCTGCCAGCGGTTTGCATTGTAGTGATTGTTTCTCTGTCCCCTGTAGTTTTGATATCCTTGCGGTTGATTGTTTCTCAGTTGCGGAGGTACATAATGATTTGCTACCTGTCCATGTTCTTGAATAACAGCATTGACTGTTGCTGTTCCCTGTAATCTGGCATTGTAGACACAATTTCCGGTGGAGTGTCCGGCAGTGTTGCAGATAGTGCAGAATGTTTGATTTAGCGCACAGTTAGCACTAGTATGACCTGAATTTTTGCATGTGATACAGTACACTTGTCTGGTTATCTCTTTAGTCATAGTTTTGTTCGCTTTTAACCACTCTAGATCTTCTGTAAATCCACCCACTTTGGATTCTAGTTGCATAGCCATGGCGATGACTGCATCCAATGTCATTGCTCCGACACATCTGATAATCATGATCTGCTTCAATTGCGGGTTTAAACCATTGATAAACCACTGAGTGATGACATCATCCGGTAAGTTGGCGTGGGCCTGTGGTATCTGTCGCAAGTGTGTTCTAAAAAGTGTAGCATATTCTTGGACAGTCTGATTCGCCTTCTGTCAGTTGTTCTGTAAATAATCAAAGATTTCGGCGGGATTCTTCTTTATCCTAAATCGTTGCAAAAAATCATCTCGTACTGCATCATAGGTACCGAAATGATTAATGTCGTATTCCGTAAGCCATCTAGCCGCTTCATTGACCAGAGTAGATTGAAAAACAATGGCTTTGTATGCCTGATCCGGTGGATGGTTGAGGACTGCATAACTGATCTCGAAAGTGCGTACGTGAGCATCCGGGTCATCTCCTGGGAATCCACCAAATTTCGTGTATGTTACTCCTGTTGGAGGCGGCCTTGGTTGGCCTAACTGTTGTTGCTGTTGTTGTCCGTTCATCGTGAGTGTCTTCGGTCCTTCTTCTGTATCTTGAGGTTGATTAGTTGAACTATCAGAATCTGGATCGCCGGATGGTGTGCCTTCCGGTGTGCTGTTTTTGCGTAGGATACTTCGGATTTCTGCTTCGAATAGCTCTCCTTCCTTCTGGATATCCAGTATCCGAAATCTTTCTTCCAAGCACGCGGGTCGGGCTGAGGACTCCGCAAAAAATGCTAATCCTTGGCCGCCAGTTGGTGTTTCTATTACCGGAATATCACCGGAATGAACTGACAGTGTACCAGACTGTAGTGTTTTTCCGCTTTTACCGATTTCTTTTCCTAGAGTTTGTCTAATCGTGGATAACTCTGAATCTTTATCCAAGATTGTTAAACTGGTCTCCAGCGGCGTCTTGGTAGATTCTGGAATTACTGTACTTTGGTTAGGCTGGGTCGAAATGACACCAGAATGTACCAAAGGCGTTGATCGTTCCACCGGAATATGACTGGAATTAGTTCTAGCGTTCTTAACTTGCTTGACCACTGGGTCAGGCCGCGTTATACCTTCTTCTCCTAGGGTTGTCTTTAGTACTTTTCTTGTTCCCGTCGTATGGTTCCTAGGATACGTTTCGCCAGACCGAGTAACCGGCATGTATCATTGCTTAGTAGTACTATCTGAGCAGTTGGCAACAATCTGGCTCTGTTGCTACCGTCAGTCAATCGAACGATAACCGTAGTGTTTGATTCTGAAGAAACAGCCAGCATGCTACTGCTACTGTTCACAGATAACTGGCAACCTGATGCCACTTTCCCACAGACGGCGCCAAATGTTAAACTGATTATCGTTTAATCGTTACTCTACTTCCGATTTAACCATTCAAGTTCAACCGGTTCCAAATCTTCTAACCGCAATCGTTCTCTTAGCCACGTGGGTCCTTGGGAGTGGTAGGGGTCTGTTAGACAGAGGCCCTGTACTATTTTCCCATTTTAACACACAATCTTAATGTCATCCCGTCCTTAGCTCAGTATCCATCCCTGAACAACGGAAGACTGTTCAGTGTATGGGAATTAGAACTTCAGGACTGAGGGTAGTAACCGGTTACGTAATTTACGCGCAAAAGATACTTCAATGACAAAGTCACCTATTCCGTACTTCATCAGGGCAGGCAGGTATACCAACCAGACATTATATCTTAAGGTACGCGGACTCGAACAATCAATCTCCTCGTAATAAACAGCTAACCATAAACCAATGATATTCTACTCACATTTAGACCATTACAGCTACTAATCTTCCCGTAGTTAGAGTAAACAACAAATATAAGATACAGTAACGAATTCAGCCGCTTACAGGGACTTTACAGACAATTAGTTCGAGATTACTCTTCGCGCTACTTACTTCACCGAAGAACTGCCAAATAACATACCACACTTGTTCACACTCAGAGTCACACTCAACCATCACCGAACAGTTTCGCCACACAATACAACTGATTCATCAATCTGTACTAAGGTGAGTATAGTCGACTAGCAGGGGTACAGACAGAACAGATCACAGCAGAACTCATCCTTTCAACAACATATACGCGCATACAATGCGTCACAACACTCCCAAACGAGACTTAACCAAACAAAACACTACAATTTCCACAAAAACGGGACTGCTGCCGCTCTTTTTCTCATTGCCTTAAATAGAGGATTTTTTACAAGGGTGCGCACTTCTGCAGTTACCTGCGTGTTCCCTGAAAGATTATTTTTATTTCATTTAAGTTCCCTGAAAAAGAATTATAAGCCTCTTTGTGTGATTACGCAAAGGACGGCGGCAAAAGTTCAACACGACAAGTATCAACCAAGAGAACCCGGCAGAGAGATGCCCAGTTACAATCCCTATCCAACACCAGTAGGAGCACCGAGACCTTATGAAGCAACACCATATCCAGCACCACAACCAGTGTTAGGGCAACAACTGTCACAACCTCAATTCGTGGTACGTGTGAAGTACGCTCAGCCAGAAGAAAACTTGGAAAGAGCCATAGTGCCAACATCGACGACGATCAATGTAGAATCAGCAAACCCTGGATATGAGCTAACCTCAGGAGATTATTATCCCTATGAAGCCAACATGTTAGATTACGAATCAACATACGATTCGGCTTACTTTGGATATGAAAACTATGACCAGAGCTATGGAACGGAAGTAGCAACTTTGATGTATACTACGCCTTAAGCACAACCACCCATGAGACCACCCATTAGACCACCTGTGCCGAGAGGACCTTGTTATAGATGTGGAGGAGACCATTTTATTAGAGAATGTCCTCAGCCTTATAATCCACCACCCCCTAGGACTTGGGAAGGATACTGCAATGATTGTGGAAAGGAACATCTTTTTAGAGATTGTCTGAAAAATCCTAATAAAACCCAGGATACAACACCTGTTAATGTAATCGAAGTGATAGAAGCACCGGGAAGTGATAAGGGGTACACCGTACCTTTAAAGGCTATTACACGAGCTCAAATGAAACAACGAAAAGAAAACCAACCAGATCGGGAACAAGAAGACACTAGGAAGGAAAGTCTCAAAAACCGAATGGTTGAAGATTCTGAGGACCCAGGTGAGAATACCCAGAACATTAAAGCACAGAAATGGAAGGAAAGAACAGAAAAACTCAAAGACAAATGGATGAAGAACAAAAGTCAAGATAATAAGAAACAAACCAGAAGCATGAAAGAACAGAAAGAACAAGAAATTCGGAAAGAAGTGCCCATTCCACCACCTATCCAAGAGGTAGAGAAACCGGAATCCATTTTAGCTGACCCAAAATCGGATGGCCTAGACATATGGTTGAAGGCCTACCAAGCTAGAATTAAGATTGGACCGAAAGTAGAACAGCATGAAAAACTTTACCCACAAGGAGAATTAGAAAAAGAAAGGCTTGCAATGTGTCGAAAGCTTATAGAGGTTGCACAAGCTACCCTAGAAAAGACTATTCCAGCCCTACCAGAGATGAGAATGCCAGATAATCAATATAAAGAACACGTCGGGGCCTTGGATAAAGAACTTAAAGGGAAGGATGGCAAGCGCGAGCAAACTAGAACCCAGGATGAACCAATGTCAACCATACCTGACCTAAAGGCAGAATGGCCAAAGGAGTTATGAAATAGAATCCGAGAAGAGCAATGGAAGAAGAATGGAGTAAGTAAGCCTCCTTTGGAGGAATTGGATGTGGAAGTCTATCAACCCAACCCCAACCTAGAAGAAGTATACGAGGAAGTATCAAGACTCGACATGAATAGAGAAGAAACCCAGAGCATTTCAACATTGCCTAATTACATGGGAGAATACAAAAAGGAGTCTATGATAATACGAGCACCCATGATGCAGGGAAAGGGAAAAGAAAACTCAGAAAAGAGTTCACACAATCTAACGGAACTAAAGAAGACAAAAGTACAATGCAAACTGACCGTGGAAGAACTACTTCGAATTAAGCCGCATTTATGGAAGCAAATAGCAAGCCAAATGGAATTAGGGCAAGAAAAGGAAGAGGAAGAAGTTAAGGGAAAAGGAAACGCAACTAAAATACAAATTCCAGTTGATAAAGTGGGAGAATTTAGTGAAGGAGATGAAGGTAACACATGTCTACCTGTCATTTACAATGGGTACATGACCAAGGCTATACTAGACACAGGAGTTGGTGTAGGAATCGCCACCAAAGAGATTTGGGAGAAATGGGGAAAACCCACCTTATGACCCACACGCATGAAACTCCAATTAGCAGACGATCATGTGGAGAAACCCTTAGGAATACTGGAAAGAGTCAAATTGACTACCTGTGGGGTTGAATTTGAACACACACTAGCCATTTGTAAATTCAAAAAGGCTAATAATTACGAGATGATATTAGGACGACCCTTTATGAGACAAATGCGGGTAGTACAAGATTGGGGAAGATATTCATTGTACCTACAACATCAAGGAAATACCACTAAAATAAACTTGCACACCTTTTCCTATAGAGATGTCCCTCCACTACAATGGAATCCCATACACAAGGAGGAAGATGACCTATCCATTCATAGTGCTGGATCGAGTGATCAATCATGGATACACGAGGACACTCAGTTATGGGTGTGTAAGGAAGCTAAAAAAGAAGATGACAAAAGACAGATATGGCCAATCGGACACCCTAACTACAGACATGTAGAGGACCCAAGGTACATACCTCAAATCTTTCCAGATGAGACCTTTGAACTGCATGGATGGATGGAAATCCTAGCAACCTTAGACGTGTGCGTAAATGAGGAAGTCTTGACAATGAATGAGTTCATAGACGAGGAAGGCTATGATGTAAATCTTTATATGGTTGTCCTTCAAGAAGTGGAAGAAGGGGAAATCTTGGAAAAATAGTGGAAGGAGGAATATGAGAGTATTGAAATGGAACCCGAATTTGACTCAGAAGAGAGCTATCTAGACACCATTCGAACCAAAGAGAAACAGGAACCGACAAAGATCTTAGCAATACAAGGTGCTCCCAGAGTACAAAAACAAGAAGCAGAAATGAGTAAAATTGGACCAGACCCAGATCTGTTCAAAGTTCGTGAACATTTTAAAAGATACGAAGTAGAAGAGGGAAAAGTAGCCATTCAAATGCCTAAACGAGAGGCTCGAGATGGAGAAGCCTATGACAACAAAGAACAAACAAAAGAAATTATAGTCACAGTGGAAGACGGAAAAGAGCGATGCACATACATAGGCAAAGATGTGTCGAAGGAAGAGGAGGAAGAGTTAATACAATTGATCCGAGAATATCAAGACGTGTTCGCATGGACATATAAGGATCTCAAAGGCGTGGAACCCTTGATTTGTTCTCAAAGGATACCAATGAGAGCAGATGCAAAACCATCAAAACAACGCCCTTATACATACAACGCGATCTATTCTGCTAAAATTAAGAAAGAAATAGACAAGTTACTAGCGGCAGGATTCATATATGAGATAGAACACACCAAGTGGGTATTGCCATTAGTAGTTGTGCCTAAGAAAAACGGAAAATTGAGAGTGTGCATTAACCTGAAGAAAGTGAACGCAGCCACCATATGTGACAGTTACCCACTACCCATCACTGACCATCTATTGGAAAGGGTCGCAGGAAAAGAAGTCTATAGCTTCTTAGACAGATTCTCAGGATACAATCAAGTAGCTATTGCTACTGAGGATCAACATAAGACCGCATTCGCGACGGAATGGGGAGTCTATGCTTTCAGAGTGATGCCTTTTGGACTCACTAATGCACCAGCCGCTTTCCAATGATTGATGTGTCATGTTTTCAAGGAATTTCTGAAAAAGAGCATGGAAGTATATGTAGATGACCTATGTACATACTCCAATCAAAGACACGATCATATTCTTGAATTGAGGAAGATATTTAATAAATGTAGACAGTACAGAGTCTGTTTAAACCCAGATAAGTATGTCTTCATGGTGAGACAAGGGAAAACCCTAGGACACATAGTCTCTCGGAATGGAATATCCACGGATGAGGACAAGATTAAGGTCATCTTAGAGCTTCCTAGACCAAAGAATGCAAAAGAGGTGCAAGCATTTATGGGACATTGTGGATTTCACCGTCGCTTTATCCACATGTATGCCATATTAGCCAAACCACTTTATGGGCTATTAACTCAATTCACTTGGACAGAGGAATGCGAGAGAGCATTCAATGAGTTGAAGAAGAGTCTTAGCACGACTCCCATTCTGAAAATGCCAAATCGGAACAAGCCTTTTCATATTCATGTTGATGCTTCTAACTATGCAATAGGATGTATCTTAGCCCAACCAGCTGATGAAGGAAAATTAGATCATCCAATTGCCTATGCAAGCAGAAAACTGAATCAAGCTGAAAGGAATTATACCACTATCGAGCGAGAAGGATTAGGAATGGTCTATGCAGTGAAGAAATTTAGACACTATCTCTTAGCCAACAAATTCAATTTCTTCATAGACCATCAGGATTTACTGTACTTAGTCAATAAACCTTGTAACACGGGAAGATTAGTAAGATGGTTCTTACTATTAATGGAGTTCGACTTTGAAGTGATAGTGAAAAAGGGGAACACCCATGTAAGAGCGGATCATCTTTTAAGGTTAACACACGAAGAACCACCAAGTGGAGTACCTGATGATCTGCCAGACACGTACTTGTTCAATCTGGAAGTTTGTCCAAAGTGGGCAGAGAAATCAATTCCTATACTCACCCATGGCCCACAACATTCAATCAATAAGGATAGCAGAAAGGAAATTCTCCAATGAAGAAACTTCCATATTATCACGGGAAGTGTGTACTATAAGCAACCCAATGGAGTTTTGATAAGATGTGTCGAGGAGGACAAACAGACGAAGCTAATTGAACAAGCACATGTGAACAAATGGAGAACACACCAAGCAAATCATGGAACCATCAGGGAATTAAAGAGATTAGGAGTATACTAGCCGGACATGCCCAAGGATGTCCATGACTACGTAAGTAATTGTGCAGAATGCCAGGAAACAATCCCGGAGGATCATACGTCCATACCTTTCTCAACGATAGCACCCAATTGGAGCAAAACATTAGTGAAATTCCTAAAGACAAGAGAACATGAGAAAGGAGTTAGCTTGGCTAGAAAACGATCCCTAGAGGAGATGAGCAAAGACTATGTTCTCATAGGAAGAAACTTGTTTAGAAGAGGAAAAGACAACCAATTACGATTATGTGTTCACCAAGGAGAGTATTTTCCCATATTAGAGATGGCAGATGCCGGTGCAGGAGGAGGTCATTTTTTAGCCGACAGAACAACAAAAATGATTCTCTTCGCAGGCTTGTGGTGGCCAACTTTACATATGGACGCTGAAACATATGTGGGAAGTTGTGAAACATGCCAAAGGGCTAAATACCAATTCAGAGAGATGACATGCCATTGCGACCTATGGTGTGTGCGAGAGCATTCTCTAAATGGGCTATTGACTTCATGGGACCCATCAATCCACCAGCCAAAGGATTGCATGCTGAGTACATCATAGTAGCCACTGATTACTTGACAAAATGGGTAGAAGCGAAGGCTACTAGAAAGAACGATGCTCAAACCACTGCTAAGTTCCTTTTTGAACATATATTCACTCATTTTGGATTACCAATTGAGATTGTGAGTGGCCGAGGAACGCACTTCCTTAACGAAGTAATAGAATCCCTAATGAATGACTTTTTAGTGATCCACAAAAACTCAGCCCCATACCATCCCCAAGCCAAAGGTCAAGTGGAAAGTTCCAACAAGGTATTATGTACAGTGTTGACAAAGATTGCTAATAATGGGAGGTCTGATTGGGACAAACAATTGCATCATGCAATTTGGGCCTTCCGAGTAGCATACAAGACTGCCATTGGAACTACCCCATTCAATTTAGTGTACGGGAAGAATGCAATTTTGCCAATTGATTTTTTAATCCCAACATTGAGAGTAGCCCAATAGTATGAATGGACGGACATGAGTTATCCCAACAATTAGACCAAATCGAGAAGTTGCATGAAACTAAGTTACAAGCAGTGGCAGAAATCTATGCAGCCAAGAGAAGACAAAAGGCATATTATGATGCACATATAACCTCTGATCATCAATAGGATCTCTACTAGTGGAGCAGTTAATTTAGCCACTCTAGATGGAGACATTCTTCCTAACTACATAAGTGGATGCAGAGTTAAAAGGTTCATGGAGCCATCGACGGATCAAATGCTAGCACACCTAGTAGGTGCTCAAAATAGGAAGAAAGAAGAAGAACGGATTAGAGAGGAGGCACGACAAGAAGCTCTAGAATGCATCAAGAAAAGGAAAGAGTGGATTAGGCAAAGAGATGAACGATATCTCCAAGGAGAGGAACCTATCCCTATGGCTAACTACCAAGTCCATCCATCTGATGCGAATAGAGCTTACAGGTCACAACCTTACCTAAAACTAGGGATTGGAACGATAGAGTACAAATTGATAGATGCATTGATAGACTAAGGAGCAGAACTTAGTTGCATACGTAATATGGTCATAAAAGACCTTTAGCAGAGGATGAGGCCCACAAAAGCTCAAATGATAGGAATTGGAGATCAAATCATAGAATGCATGGGAACCACTAACATATCCCTCCACCTAGGAAATTCTTCCATGGAACAACGAGTCTTAGTGTGTAGAGATGAGGATTTAATAGAAGATTTGATCCTAGGACAGGATTGGATCATTGAGAATGAAGTAAGCATCAACCTAGCTCAAGGCTATATTTCAGCCAAGATTGGGCACAAGGAAATTTTTAGTTTATTAGGAGAGAAGCCTTTACTCCAACCAAAAACCATCGAGAGCGCGGAAGGATGCAAAAAAGAGCTAGTAGAACATGATTCCAGTCCCAATACTTGAGAAACCAGCCTAGAAGAAGCAGGAAGCTCAAACCCTAATGTATCCAAGGAAAAGGTGATACCACCCTACTCAGTTGAGGAACGGCCAAACAATCAAGAAACCAACTCTCACGAAGTCCCTCATACGACAGGAAGATCACCAATGTGGAGGACAACATTCAGACACCCATATCAAAGGAAGAACAAATTCAAATGGGTATGCAAAGATCAAGTGCATAAACCAGAAACGTCATCACCAAATCGTAGGGAGAATAAGAAAAATAACAAGTCAGCATCACAAAAATCTGAAACAACAATACTTTTGCAAGTATGGCTCCAGCCTTTGGTTGAAGCTCAGAGAGCACAACAGCAGATATGGATTGCCAAGAAGGTGAAACAAGCATCCAAGCAAGAAATACGCAATCAGGAGGATACATTACATCTAAAAATTCGAGTCACAAGAAAAACAGACTCGTCCTAGAATCATGAAGAGCAGGACGACTATTACTAGGACACTAGAGGAAACAAAGAAAACAAATGAAGCTTGAGGAAACAAAGGCAGAAAATGACCTATCCAAGCGCCCACGAAATGGATTTGGAAACCCAAGCGACTACAAGGAGTGGACCATCGGAACAACGAAGTTTCCAATTGCACTCATGACGTATCACATGCACCTAAAGTATGCATAATAGAGCCACATTACAAGGCCAAGCATTCGGCACATGAGTTACATGATAAAAGTAGTGGTGCACATTCTCCAATGAGAATTAGGGCATAGCTTCCACTTTCTTAGGAATAACCTACTATGTACATAAATAAATGCTTCGGCTACACTTATGCATGTTTTCTTTCAGGAAAAGAAATAAAAAGATGTGGTAAGAGATCTCACTTACAGAACCATGGGAAACGGAGTGATAGAACGACAACAAATCACTGCAATGCACTACACAGTTGCTATACTTTCCATTAAAGCTGATGTGCTTTTCCATAAAAGTGCAGATGGCTTCTGAAGATTCTGAAGCAACAATACAAGAGGAAGTGTTGGAATTTCCTCTCTAGAGCATCACCAAAGCAAAGGGACATTGGTTCAGGGAAGATCAACCTGCTGGGTAATAATGGATACAGATCACCAATTTCCAATCATGTCCCAGGATTTCAGAGTACTACATGGACTCCCGTCTACAATAGACATCATGAAGAAAGCGGGCATACATAAATATTTTGAACTACCAATCTATAAGCCCGACTTCCACAGATGCACTCAAGTTATGAATACACTATAGCCTGCACTACATGATCCTTTGGTGCCTGAGGCTAGAGTAATGGATGGCGTTGGTGAATGCGTAGTCATCCAATTCACACATGATTTGATTAAGGAAGTGTTCGGATGGGAGAAGGACTATATCACTATCGTAAAGGAAGAGAGCCGTGGGGCCAAGACCAGAACATTCAGAGACATTAGTAGAGTTGACATAGAAGAGGAAGTCAGGCTCATCCACTAGCACTTGTGCTTCCCAAATATGCATCGCTATACGGCTCCTCAAAAGATTATTGTTCAATTGCTCTCACATGCAATCAAACAGATTGGAAATCAAATTAATCTGACTCCTTACATACAGGAAATACTATTTGAAGCAAAGAAGCAGTGGAATAATAAGAAGTTCCTCAATGGCAGCGTCGCTCTGACAATATTGATTTACCACGCTTTAGGTATTAGAGAGCACCTGCAGGAAATGCCATCATCAACCACCATGGCAAAGTATGCCAAAGTCGCCACTATTCCTAAAAAGAAAAGAGGAGTCAAGATTGTGGAAGAGGCAGAAACTAGCTCTCAACCCAAAATGAGAGGCACGAAGAGACTCAGGGAAGTCAAGCAAGTAGAAGAGGAAGCTCTAGCCACAAAAAGGACACACGTACTTCCCAAGGCAATGATTGAAGAGCACAGGCCGTAGAGAGGAAGGTTTAACTAGGGCCTTGTTGGCAGCAGCCAGAGGCATAGAAGACACGGAAGCATGTAAAGACAGAGTAGGGAGCCAGTCGAATCAAACTTTCAAAGATTTATGTTTTATAAATATTCTTCAAAACCTCCAACAATGATTTTCATCACTATTGTAACATATGTAACATAGAAAAAACCCTTTTTGTAATTCATAGCTCCATTTTCTGCAAGCTGAGGAGTCCTCGAGCTTGAGGAGCTTAGGTAGAATGAGCGTACCAATTTTGGTTATTTTTAGACACGATTTAACCTCTCAAATAGCACATAGGACCTATTTTTTAACTATGCCGGTCACTAGATGTGAAACCGGTCAAAACTAATCTAGAATCTATAAAAAGAGCTAGAGAGCTCATTTTTGAGGTTGGTTAGTGTGAGCTTAGAGCTATTTTGAGCTTGTAATTGAGATCTTGAGCAATAGAGTTGATTTCCTACCTTCCATTGTGTCTTGCTTGTCTCTTCGTAGTGTGTGTATGTGTGTGTGCATCTCTATGCTTCTCACCTTGACTCTCACTTCATCTCACATTCACGATCTTCATATCACTCCTATCTCTTCCGCGGATTGACATTAAGGAGGTGGAGCTTCTTAACATGGTTCTCACCATTGTGCTAAAGCAACACCCAATTTGGCATTGTTGTCGGGGATCGAGTCTAGGACAAATGTGTGATGGTAAGAGTATAGCAAGAAGTGGCGTTGGAAGGTAAAAATTTCAGTTTTTGTTGTTGTTTTTACTTAGTTTTTAGTGTTTTTCACCTCCCCCACACTCCATCTTCATCACCGCATCATCATCTTCAACTCCAAAAAAATCAGAAAAATCACCATATCCACCCATTCTCCTCATTTCCCCTCATTTGTGCATGCGAGAGAGTGAGAGAGAGCTTTTGTGCTTGTGTGTACTTGTGTGTTTTTGAGTTTTCTTGCACGTACAGAGCTCCAGTGCATCACGAAAGCTTGGAAAAGGTAAAATTTCACTTTCTGTCAAAGATCTGCTGAGTGTGTTAGACCATCGCGATGGTCTGCCAACTTCGGTATTTTTGGTAAGCAAGTTCATAAGCGTGTAGGCGACCCTTGCCTGTGTAGGAATCCATACTTGCATTGCAAAAATTTGCATTTTGGTGGACCATCACGATTGGCTCAGACCAACGAGATTGTGGCTCAGACCATCGCGATTGTGTCACACCATCACGATTGGCTCACGCCATCCCGACGGCTCGGCCGGACCATCGCGACGGTCTCGCACCATCGCGATGGCTCACTTGAGCCATCGTGATGGTTCACTTGGACCATCGCGACGATCCCGTCGACCCCACGCCATCACGATTGGCTCGTGCCATCATGCCGACGCTGCCACGTGGCAAGCTAGACCATCGCGACAGTTCACTCCCTTAGACCATCGCGACGACACCCTCAGACCATCGCGACACCTCGACATTTGCACCATTGCGATTGGCTTAGGCCATCGCATCCATGACCATCGCGATGGTTCACTTTGGACCATCGCGACGGCTCACGTTGACCATTGACTGATGCCATCGCAATTGTTCGTCGATCGAGCCATCGCGATCGTTCATTCTAGACCATCGCGACAGTTCACATTTACGCCATCGCGACAGTTTGCACTTTCGGACCATCGCGATTGTGCCACGCCATCGCGACGGTTCACCTGGACCATCGCGACGGTCCCAGACCATCGCGATTATCTCAGACCATCGCGATTGTCCACCCCAAACGGATTTTTTGGAATTGATTTTCTGGTCAATTTTGGGGCTAATTTTGGGAACTTTTAGGGTGATTAGACTCATAGGAGACCCCTTAGCTCATAATTGAAGAGAAACCGATTTGTCAGTTTTTACCCCCTAGGGCTTGAACGGTCATATCTTTTTCATCCAAAGTCCATTTTTCGAGTTTTATAGCTTGTTAGGAAGCTCTTTACGAGTACTGGATAAGTTAATTTGAGGTTGACATAGTTGGGACTAGAAAGCGAGGGGGCAGCATAAAAATTTTGGGCAAAAGGGAAAGGACCTTTAAAAGTGTATATATACAGGTGCTTGATCATCCATTGTGAATTGGTCTAAACATTGAATTTTGGCAGGTCTAGCAAGGACAATCAAGGGCATTCGAGGCAAGGTAGTGAAGAACGTAGGGCTTGGGAAGCACGGCTTCTTGGGCAATCAGAGCAACCAACAAAGCTGACTCGAGGTTGGAAGATTACTCAACCCCCTCAGTCAATTCTTAGCTTAGGCTAAACGGTAACTTTGTGGATTAACTAAGGTAGGAACACCTCAAGTTCAAGATATTTAATATTTTCAAGTCTAAGACTAAAGATAAAGGTGTGTGATATGAAAACTTAAGGGAAAGAACTTAAGTCTGACGGAACGAGAACTCAAAGTACCATTGAAAGTCGAATTCCTGACGCATACATCTAGACAAGAATCTAAAGGGATTTAAAAAGAATCAAGAAAGTAAGAACAAAGAATCATTGATGATTTGAGCGTGTACTGAGTGTGCAAGGAAGAAAATTCATGAACCTTAGATCGGGCAAACATATAGGTGAGAGAAGATACACAAATCACACGGCTCAGGACTGCCCATACAACAAACAGGTAGTGAGACAAAACTACCCGCAAGCATACCAACAGCCAGGTAGGTATCAAGGCCAATAAAATACTCAGCCTCATTACTATAGGCCTCCTCAAAATTACCCGTATCAGGCTCAATAGAGACCTCAACCAATTTTAGCTCAGCAGCCACCCCCACCCGCGAATGTCATCTCAGTGAAATACGCTGCTGCAGAAGAGAACCTCAATAGAGCTTTAGTTCCCGTTTCACCCCTAATAACTGACAGTGATCCAAACTCAAACAATTTTGACTCTACTCATGTAGATAGTCCACCCGCATATTACACAGAGTCACCAGAACACATAGAGACATATCAATATGATAGTTCACCAGTGGAACCTAGTTGGGAGCCCGATTATGCTAATGTGATGTACACAAACCCAAATTCATGACCCCAATTGAGACAGCAAAGACCCCAGGGCCCTAGAGGACCATGCTTTAGGTGCCAAGGAGATCATTTCATAAAGGATTGTCCACATCCTCCAATAGCAGGACAGTCGCAGTACTATAACATACAAGGCTTTTGTGCCGATTGTGGTAAAGAGAACATCATAAAAGATTTCCCTAAGAACCCTGCTAATGCTTCAAATGTGACACTGATCAACGTGATAGGTATTGTAAACAACGCAGATGGATCCAACCCTACATACCTGCCTATCCAAGTTATAACAAGAGCCCAGGCGCTCTTACAGAACCAACAGCTTAATCAGGAGAAAATAGCCGGAACTAGTGAAGTTGGAGAATCTAGCAGTAAAAAGACAGAATCTTGGAAAGATTCTAGAGAAAGTATTAAGAGAAAATGGAGTAAAAAAATAATGGAATTGGAAGGAAGTCTCAAGGAATCTAGAGCCAAAATCCTAGAATTGACTTCACAGGAATTGAATTAAGATAACCTAGCGCAAAAATCAGGATCAGTTTTAGTAGAACCCATACCAGAAAACCTAGACATGATGTTTCGTGCATATCAGGCTAGAATAAAGGAAGGACCCCAAATAGCTAGAATGATTAAGAACTACCCACGAGCAGATCTAGAAATTGAGAGGACTAAGCTTTGCATGAAGATGGTAGAATTAGCACAAGCTATGTTTGAAGCCTCTAGATATCTGAATTGGAATAACATGGCAAAACCGGAATTACACTTTCAAGGACTAATGGAGAGGCTCGAATACTTGATTGAAAGCAAAGAGAAAAAGAATCAGCATAGGAACCCTATTGTTCTAGAGACACAAGAAAAGAATGCACCATCCCTGTCTCAAGTACCCAATACAGAAAGTCAAGACAACCTGTCTTCCATACATAGGTACTCACATGAATTTTTGAGAGAAATCCAAGAAGAGAAGTGGAGAAAAGAACAAGGAACTCATCCTCCTATTCAGGAAATAGATGACTTGCAGGAACAATTCCCCCAAGATATCCCCTCTATTTACGATGATGTAGAGGAAGAACAACTGAGTGAACACATAGGATTTGAATCTAATTCTTTAAAAGAATTACCTCAGTTCACAGGACCTTGGGAAGACAAGTCTATTAGCATGAGAGCACCCACGATAATAGTGAGGAATGAAGAATCAGTAATCCCTAGAAACATGAAAGTGGTCAAGAACGCTAAAGTTCAGTGTCACCTCACGCTTGAGGAATTGTTGAAGGTTAAACGAGAACTATGGAAGCACGTAGCAAATCAATTCCCTAAGCTTGCTACTACCCCCTCACAGATAGGATCACACAAAAAGGTACTAGAGATACCTGTAGAAAAGATCGGAGATATAAGCGAAGGAGAGGAAGGTAACACTTATCTTCCAATAACCCATCAGGGCTACACCACGAAAGCCATCTTAGATTCAGGAGCCGGAGTAGCCATTGCTACCACCGCTTTATGGAAACGTTGGGGTAAGCCAGCACTAAGACCTACCAGGATGAAGCTACAAATGGCTGATGGACACATAGAAAAACCATTAGGCTTACTAGAAGGCATATCTCTCACCACTTGTGGTGTGGAGTTTGAGCATACCCTTGCCATTTGTGATTTTTCTACGAGTCATGCATACGAGATGATATTGGGATGACCATTCATGCGTCAGTTGCATATCGTACAAGATTGGGGAACTAATTCTTTGTATTTGCTGTTGGTGCAGATCAATCACCAATTGAATGTTTGAAGACTAAAGAATGAAGAATGAGATCAACTCTTGAAGCTTGGAAGGAAGATACATTCAGAGTATGTGAGGAATGTACACATATGTACATAGTTCACTTAGATCTTTGATTAGTCATAGACTTGTACAAATTTGCCTATAAATACTTTTGGAAAATGTCGAGATATAGAGAGAGAGAGAGAGTGAGATATAGAGAGAAGACAAGGAGAGACTGTGTATGAGCATAGGAATAGAGAAGTAAGTTATTGTAAATGTCAATAGACAGATGAGAAAGGAGTTGAAGTCTCTCTCATTTTGTAGTTGTAGTCTTCTCCTGAAATGAAAGAAATGTTGCGCCCGATGTTTCTGCGTCTACTCCGTCTGTGGTAGATCATTTGTGAAATCCTTTTGAGGATATCTAAGTTGTTAGTTAATGAGTCTGTGATTTGAATTTTAGAGTCTAATTGTAAACAGGTTAAGAGAATTGCTAGTAGGAACATTCATATGTGTTTAGTGTTCACAGCTCTCTGAAACAGGCGCACATTTCGAGTCCAAAGAAATGAGTAGTGCTCAGTGCACAGTGTAAATTTTTACACATATGATAGCTCAAAATCTAATTTGAGAGATAAGCTATCTACAGCCAAAAGGATTTGGTAAAAGGGGTTCGACATTGTGAGAACCAAAGTTAAGAAGTTAGGGGTGTCAAATCGACTTCTCAGAAGTACAGATTTGAACATAGGTAACTTGTGAAGTTGATTTCTCAAGTTATACTAAATCTTTTTGAGAACTTTAACTTGGAGAAGGTGCGCAATCTCTAGGCGACACTCCATACAAAATTTCATAGAAAACTTTACATGTTTGATAGGTCAATGAGAAGAAATTGTGCAGCAGACTTTCTGTGTTTTATCTTCTTCACAGAATTTGTCAACTTTTGATAATTTGGAGATTGGACCTCTAATTTAGTGAAGGTTTTGACTTACTCTTGATATAGAGGTGTTCTAAATTCAAGAGTAGGTTATTCTTTTGGAGATTAACACTCTCCATCAGTGGTATCAGAGCAGGAGACATCAAATCAAGGAAAGGAAGGTCCCGACTGCTGCAGATTCAAGAAATTCAACATTTGAAGAACTAAAAGGTGAAAGTTTGAAGGCAAAGCAAGAGGAGGAGACCATACGACATCAAGAAGGACAAAAGGAGTCTAATTCGAAGTAAAGGTACACATATTGTTCATAAAGCTTGAAGATTTCAATACACAGGTAGACACAAGATGGGAGATTCTCTACAGATAGAGAAATTGGATAGGGAAAACTATCCTGCATGGTCAATGAGGATGGAAGCTCATCTTATGAGCAAAGATTTGATTGCTTACATCACAGGAGAAGAAGAGAAGCCACAGTTCAGAGATCCTAGTGTTCCAACTAGGGAAGAGTTAGCAGATTTGAAAAATTGGATGAGGAAAGATGCTCAAGCTAGGAGCATTATATATATGGCAGTCAATGATTACTTGTTACCTCATATTCGAGGTCTTGAAAGTGCAACTGATATTTGGAATGCTTTGGAGGAGCATTTCCAGAATACTACAAAGTCAAGGAAGGCATCCTTATGGGCAGAGTTTACAACCTTCAAGAAGAAGGCCTCTCAATCTATTTCAGACTATGTAACAAGGATGAAAGACATTGCAGATGCATTAGGAGCTGTTGATGAAGACATTGAGGAGGATAAATTGGTAAGGCAAATCCTTACAGGTTTGAGAGGTGATGACAAATGGAAGCCATTCATTTTATCTACAGAATTATCACTTGACCATTTCACTCCTGATTTAAATCAATTGCTAGGTCATATGCTAACATTTGAGCAGGATGTTAAAGGAGATGGTGACAAGAGTGCAGGTCATGCAATGTACTCAAAAGATAAGAAGAAGAATAGCAAAGGAAAACAACAAGCAAATGAAGATGAAGGAACAACTACTCAAGCCAACTTCCTAAGAGGAAGAGGAGGTGGCAAAGGTAGAGGAAGAGGCAGAAACAACAAGGATGGAGGCAAAGCTTGCTGGATTTGTGGTAAGACAAATCACTTAGCTAATGATTGTTGGCACAATACTCAGAGTAATAATGGATATAATCAAAATTATAATGCAAGAGGAAGAGGTGGCAGAAATCAAAGAGGTAATTTCAGAGGTAGAGGTGGAAGGAGTTACTTTGGAAGAAATGCAGGTAGAGGATTCCAAAGTCAACAATATAACAACACCTACTACAATTATGCTTCAGATCAAAAGGAGGATTCAACATTGATAATGAATGCAACTTGTGAAAGGCAGAGTGAAGATCAAAGAGTTTTCTACATTGACTCAGGGTGTAGCAATCACCTGAGTGGTAATATATCCTTGATGACTGAATTGGAGAATAATGTTTTTAATCATGTTGTTCAGACAGGTGACAACACAAAACACAATGTGAAGTCAATTGGATCAGTGAAGGCCAAGGATGGTAGCACCTTATTGAGTAAGGTCTTGTATGTTCCTACAATTCCTAAGAATTTGATAAGTGTAGGACAAATTGTTGAAAAGGGATATGAAGTAAGGTTCACTAATGATGGAGTATATGTGGAAGACCCTAGCCAAGGGTATAAACAGATTGTTTCAGGGAAAAAGGAAGGAAGATTATTTACATTGAAGATTCAAGGCAATATTGGTCATGCTATGTTCACATATGGAGGACATAAGATCTCTGAGTTAGATCTTTGGCACAAGAGGCTTGGACATTTCAATGAAAGAGGTAATAAAGATATGGTTAACAATGGTTCAGTGCTTGGATTGCCTAATGTTGCAGGTCAACATATGACATACAAATGTGAGGCATGTCAATTAGGTAAAGCTCATAAGAACTCTTACTCCAAGCATGGTTTTATGCACTCAGAGAAGCTTGAGTTGGTACACACAGATGTGTGGGGACCATCAAAGGATTTCAGTATAAATGGGTCAAGGTATTATGTGATTTATGTTGATGATGCTACTAGATGGATCACTATCTATGTGATCAAAGATAAGTCAGAAGTGTTTAATACATTTAAACACTATCATGCATATGCAGAAAGAATTACAGGTCATAAGTTGAAAAGATTAAGGTCAGATGGAGGGGGAGAGTATTTCTCTAATGAGTTCAGTGATTACTTATGGAATGCAGGTATAAAAAGAGAAGTTACTTGCAGGTACTCTCCTCAACAAAATGGTGTTGCAGAAAGGAGAAATAGAACACTTGTTGAGTTTGCAAGATCCATGATGAAGGAGAAAAATTGCCCTAATTATTTGTGGGCTGAGGCTGTAAATACAACCACTTATTTGGTCAATAGGTTACCATGTAAAGCCTTGCAGGGTATGACACCATATGAGGCTTGGTGGGGTAAGAGACCTACCTTGGATCATTGCAGAGTTTTTGGATGTGTGGCATATGCATATGTGCCATCACAATTAAGGCACAAGTTGGAGCCTAAAGCTGAAAAATATGTTTTCATTGGTTATGATGATAAGCAGATGGGCTATAGATTGTGGAGTCCATCTACAAAACAATTCATGGTTTCTAAAGATGTTACATTTGATGAACAAAGCACTTGGTATGCAGGTACAATCAATATCAATACAGGTGATGAAGAAGAAGTAAGCCAAAGGAAAGGTAAATCAAAGGTTCAAATATTTGATGAACAAGAGAATAATGAAGTGCAGGTTGAAGTGGAAGAAACACCAAGATTTGATCCTGAATATGAAGAACCAGAAACCTCAAGAAGTGGAGAGCTTAGGAGGTCTACAAGGAATAAATGGCAACCTACAAGGTATAGCTATGATACTTCATTTTTGGCCACAAAAGATTATGCTTATATGGTGAATACAGATGAAGACCCTTCTACATATGAAGAGGCAAAAGGTAAGGAAAAATGGGAGAAAGCTATGCAAGAAGAATATGATGCACTATTGGAAAATCAGACATGGGATTTGGTTCCAAAACCAAATAGTCAGAAAATCATTGGATGCAAGTGGGTCTACAAGACAAAAAGGTTTGCAGATGGAAGTGTGTCTAGATACAAAGCTAGACTTGTTGTCAAAGGGTTTGCTCAGACTTATGGTGTTGACTATGATGAGACTTATAGTCCTGTGGCAAAGATGACAACCATCAGGACACTTATTGCTATTGCTGCATGTAAAGGTTGG
Organism: Ceratopteris richardii; assembly: GCA_020310875.1. Classification (NCBI taxonomy): domain Eukaryota; kingdom Viridiplantae; phylum Streptophyta; class Polypodiopsida; order Polypodiales; family Pteridaceae; genus Ceratopteris; species Ceratopteris richardii. Next base: position 67,690,678 of record CM035415.1, read on the forward strand.
AAGTTATGTCAACTTGATGTGAAAAATGCTTTTTTGAATGGTTATATTTCAGATGATGTATTCATGGAGCAACCTCAAGGGTTCAGAGATAAAAGGTATCCAGATCATGTGTGCAAGCTCAAGAGAGCTTTGTATGGCTTGAAGCAGGCCCCAAGGGCATGGAACTATAGACTTGTGAAGTTCCTAAAGGAACTTGGATTTCAGGTGTCTAAAGCAGATAGTAGCTTGCTTGCCAAAGCAAGTGATAATGGTTTCATATACATGTGCATATATGTTGATGATATAATCCTTACAGGTACAGATGAAGAAGGAATACAAATACTCAAGAAGCAAATGGAAAAGGAGTTCAAAATTAGTGATTTGGGAGACTTGTCATATTTCTTGGGCATGGAGATTACATATACTCAACATGGAGTATTTGTGACCCAAGAAAGGTACTTGAAGAACTTGTTAATCAAGTTTAAAATGGATGATTGCAGGGTAGCACCTACACCAATGGAGGTGAATCACAAATTGAGTAAGTTTGGAGGTGAAGAATTCAAGGACATGAGACAATATCAGAGTTTGGTTGGTAGTCTTATCTATGCTACCTTAACTAGACCTGATTTATCATATGCAGTTGGAGTTTTGTCTCAATTTATGCATTGCCCTAGGAAAGAACATTGGATTGCAGGTCAAAGAGTGTTGAGGTACATTAAGGGTACACTCAATGAAGGTTTGTATTATGGGTTTACCTCAGATACAAATATCAAAATTTATAGTGATGCAGATTGGGCAGGTAATCCAGATGATAGAAGGTCAACTTTTGGATACATGTGTTATGTGGGAGATAAACTTATCTCATGGTGTTCCAAGAAGCAACATACAGTTGCTTTGTCTTCTACAGAAGCAGAGTATAAAGGCATGGTTGAAGCTGCAAAGGAAGTAATTTGGGTCAAGACATTGATGAAGAGTTTTGACATTGTGCATGGGATACCAATTATATATGGAGATAACATGAGTTCATTGTATTTAGCTGCTAATCCTGTTTTTCATGCCAGGACCAAACATATTGAGATTCAGTATCACTTTCTAAGAGAGAAAGTGATGGATAAGGAGATTGAAGTCATACATACTTCAACAAAAGATCAGATAGCTGATATGCTTACAAAGAGCTTGGATGGACCAAAGCTACAGAAGTTTAAAGACATGGCAGGTATAAAGAAGAAAGGAGAAACCTCAATTGATGATTGAGGGGGAGCTGTTGGTGCAGATAAATCACCAATTGAATGTTTGAAGACTAAAGAATGAAGAATGAGATCAACTCTTGAAGCTTGGAAGGAAGATACATTCAGAGTATGTGAGGAATGTACACATATGTACATAGTTCACTTAGATCTTTGATTAGTCATAGACTTGTACAAATTTGCCTATAAATACTTTTGGAAAATGTCGAGATATAGAGAGAGAGAGAGAGTGAGATATAGAGAGAAGACAAGGAGAGACTGTGTATGAGCATAGGAATAGAGAAGTAAGTTATTGTAAATGTCAATAGACAGATGAGAAAGGAGTTGAAGTCTCTCTCATTTTGTAGTTGTAGTCTTCTCCTGAAATGAAAGAAATGTTGCGCCCGATGTTTCTGCGTCTACTCCGTCTGTGGTAGATCATTTGTGAAATCCTTTTGAGGATATCTAAGTTGTTAGTTAATGAGTCTGTGATTTGAATTTTAGAGTCTAATTGTAAACAGGTTAAGAGAATTGCTAGTAGGAACATTCATATGTGTTGAGTGTTCACAGCTCTCTGAAACAGGCGCACATTTCGAGTCCAAAGAAATGAGTAGTGCTCAGTGCACAGTGTAAAGTTTTACACATATGATAGCTCAAAATCTAAGTTGAGAGATAAGCTATCTACAGCCAAAAGGATTTGGTAAAACGGGTTCGACATTGTGAGAACCAAAGTTAAGAAGTTAGGGGTGTCAAATCGACTTCTCAGAAGTACAGATTTGAACATAGGTAACTTGTGAAGTTGATTTCTCAAGTTATACTAAATCTTTTTGAGAACTTTAACTTGGAGAAGGTGCGCAATCTCTAGGCGACACTCCATACAAAATTTCATAGAAAACTTTACATATTTGATAGGTCAATGAGAAGAAATTGTGCAGCAGACTTTCTGTGTTTTATCTTCTTCACAGAATTTGTCAACTTTTGATAATTTGGAGATTGGACCTCTAATTTAGTGAAGGTTTTGACTTACTCTTGATATAGAGGTGTTCTAAATTCAAGAGTAGGTTATTCTTTTGGAGATTAACACTCTCCATCATTTGCAACATTTAGGAGTGACTACCAAAGTCAATCTTAAAGAGTATTCACATCGAGATGTACCCCCAATACAATGGAATACCATCCATAAGACACCAGTAGAAACGAAATCGGTACACTCATTAGAATCAGACCCCTCATGGTTACACGAGGACACTCATTTATGGATGTCTAAAGTGGCCAAACAAGAGGAAGAATGGTTAGAAGCAAGGACCTTAGGTGCAGAACAAAACGAACCCTTCAAGACCCAGCGTACGCACCTGTAGTATTTCTAGATGAAGAATTCGAACCCCATGGTTGGGCAGAGATCCTAGCAACCATGGATGTAGCCATCGATGAAGAACATGTACACCCCACTGTGACGAGGATGGCTATGACATTTCAGTTTTCACGATAGATCCAATCATGTGTGATTCAATTTTAGATGAATGTGAACCTAGCACTGATGCATTTGAGGATGCGAGTGATTTCAATTTAGAATCAATTATTACGGACCCACCCTTTGCATCAGAAGAAGAATATTTTTACGAAGTAGAAACTTACCCTCAGACACACGAAGAAATTATGAATGAGGTGAGGTTAGCCACATAAGTGACACTCAAGAGTAAAGGCAAGAAAAGACAGAACAAAGAAACCATGTCAGAGGAAGAAGAGTCTTTGTTTGAAGTTCCGGAGAACTTCAAGAAATATGAAATAGAAGATAGACGAATCATGGAACAAATGCCTAACAGAAAAGCTGACATTGGAGAAGTATATGATAATCGAGAGAAAACCAAAAAAATAATAGTGGCCATAGAAGGAGAAGAAAAATGTACATACATAGGGCATGATTTCACGACAGAAGAAGAAGAAGAATTAGTTGCCCTATTGCGCGAATATAGAGATGTGTTTGCCTGGAGTTACAAAGATTTGAAAGGAGTAGACCCGGATATATGTTCTCATAGAATCCTTATGACTCTAGATGCAAAACCTACGAAACAGAAACCGTACACGTACAATGATAACTATGCTGCGAAGATTAAAGAAGAAATAGATCGTTTGATAGAAGCAGGATTTATTTACGAAATTGAGCATACAGAATGGGTATCCCCCATTGTGGTTGTGCCCAAGAAGAATGGAAAATTGTGTGTGTGTATTAACCTTAAAAAATTTAATGCCACCACAATTAGAGACAGTTATCCTCTTCCTATCACGGAACATTTATTGGAAAGAGTTGCGGGCAAGGAAGTTTACAACTTTCTTGATGGTTTCTCAGGCTATAATCAAGTAGCCATTGCTCCAGAAGACCAACACAAGATGGCTTTTGCCACTGAATGGGGTATATTTGCATTTCGTTTCATGCCATTTGGCTTAACAAATGCACCCGCTACTTTCCAGCGACTCATGTGTCATGTTTTTAAGGAATTCTTACGCAAGAATTTGGAAGTTTATGTCGATGACTTATGTGCACATTCCAATGAGAGAAAGATGCATATCCCAGAGTTAAGACAAGTGTTTGAAAAATGTCGAGAATATCAGGTTTGTTTGAGCCCAGAAAAATGCGTTTTCATGGTCAGACAAGGCAAAATTCTAGGACACATTGTGTCAAAGAATGGAATCTCTACGGATGAAGAAAAGGTAAAAGTGATTGTATAACTACCTAGACCAACTAACGTGAAAGAGGTACAGGCATTTATGGGCCATTGCGGTTATTATAGACGATTCATACACATGTATGCAATCATAGCCAAAACTTTGTACTCTCTTTTGACCCATTTTGAATGGACAGACAGATGCGAGAATTCATTCAACGAGCTCAAACGACATTTGTGCTCAGCACCTATATTGACAACCCCGGATTGGAGTAAGCCATTCCATGTACATATGGATGCATCCAATTACGCCATAGGATGTGTGTTAGCACAACCCACGAATGAAGGAAATATAGATCTTCCCATAGCTTACGCGAGCAGACAGTTGAACGCAGCAGAAAGAAATTACACCACTACGGAACGAGAAGGATTAGGGATGATCTACGCGGTAAAGAAATTCAGACATTATTTGTTGGCAAACAAGTTCAAATTCTTTACAAATCATCAAGCATTAGTGTATTTAGTCAACAAGCCTTGTAACACAGGACGATTAATACGTTGGTTTCTATTACTCATGGAGTACGATTTTGAAGTAGTAGTCAAGAAAGGAAAGAGACATCTCAGAGCTGACCACCTTTCAAGATTAATCTCAGGAAAAGCCCCTCAAGGGATAGCGGATGAATTACCCGACGCATACTTGTTTAACCTTGAGATAGCACCAAAATGGGCTAAGCCTATTGTTCCTATTCTCACATATGGACCCAAGAATCCTAAGATAAAGATCAAAGAAGGAGAGATTACCAAGTCTCAGAGATATCAAATCATAGCAGGAAGTATATATAAACAAGATAATCAAAAGATTCTTGCTTGTTGTGTAGATGAATCAGAACATGCGAATTGGTTGCAATCAGCACACATAGGTGCATTAAAGCAACATTACTCGAAACATCGTACATTGCAGACTCTGCATATACTAGGAGTATACTGGCCTTCTATGGAAGCAGATGTCTACAAATTGTGTAAAGAATGCCCTGTCTGTTGTGAAAAACCACCAGTAGAACATGCTACATTATATCACGTGTCTCTCACACCAGACAGGAGTGAACCTTTAGTGATGTACTTGAGGACGAAAACATTCCCTCAAGGAATGACCCTAGCATGACAGCAAAGTCTAGAGCAGGAAGCTCAAGACTATTCACTTATTGGCGATAATCTATACAAACGAGGACGAGATGGATACTTAAGACAATGTGTTCATGAAAGCGATTACTTGCGCGTACTAGAGACTGCACTGCCATTGAAACCCATGATGGGCGGACGTGCATTTTCTAAGTGGGGTATAGACTTTGTAGGACCCATTAACCCCCCTGCAAAAGGTACACATGCGGAATACATTATTGTTGCGATAGGTTATCTTACCAAATGGGTAGAGGCAAAAGCCACAAAAAAGAATGATGCACACACAACTGCAAAATTCTTATTTGAAAATGTCTTTATAAGATATGGATTTCCTATAGAGTTAGTGAGCGATCGAGGAACTCACTTTCTAAACCAAGTCATTGAATATTTGTTACAGGATTTTATGGTGATTCATAAGAAATCAGCACCATATCATCCTCAGGCCAATGGTCAGGCTGAAAGCACTAACAAGATCCTTTGTAATGTACTGACGAAACTCGTGAACAACAAATATTCGGATTGGGAAAAACAGTTACACCATGCTGTTTGGGCATATCGAGTGGCCTACAAGACCGTACTCAATGCAACTCCCTTTCAGATGGTTTTTGGTCAGAATGTTGTGCTTCCTTTGGACTTCTTGATACTAACCCTTAAGGTTGCACAAGAATATCAGTGAACCGGCCATGAATTATCAGCAAGAATAATGGACTTGGAAAGATTAGGAGAAACCAGGTTGAAAGCAGCAGTAGGAATATACGCAGCTAAGAAGCGATAGAAAGCATATTTTTATGCACATGTGAAAGATAAAGGCTTGAAAGAAGGAGATTTAGTTCTAGTATATACGCTGAAACAACACGCACGGAAGTTAGAAAAGCGAGGTTATGGACCTATGATCATTAACAGACTCTCAACAAGTGGAGCAGTACAATTAGCCACCTTAGAAGGAGACATAATGCCTAATTACATTAGTGGCTGTAGAGTCAGGTTATACCAGGACCCTCTTACTGAGGACATGCTTAGACGACTCACGTTGGCAAAGAAGCGTAAGGAGGAAGAAAATAGAATACGTGCCGAAGCTCAGGCAGAAGCTATAGAGCGCATTAAGCGCGTGAAGCTAAGAAGACAAGGACTAGGGAGAGAACATTATAACCATCTAGAAACATCACCCAGATAGCCCATGGCCATGTGTCAAGCAAAGTCAAGTACACACCCTAGCATAGTGGATAGGAGACCATTCATTATAGTCAGGCTAGAGCACGGCAACCCTTGCCAAGAGCTCAGGGCTTTAATTGAGTCAGGTGTTGCGACTAGTGTGATTAGATGGTCTCACTATAAGGACTCAGGAATAGAAATGCGGCCAATTGAGGCATACCTCATAGGGCTAGGAGGAATGGAAACCCCTTGCATGGGCGAGGTGGACCTTCCTATCCTCATAAACGAAGTGACCTTGACAGTGAAACTACTAGTGTGCCATGACGACAATCTGATAGAACCCCTAATCCCTGGCCAAGATTGGTTATATGATCACTCAGTGGACCGAAATCTTAGACAAGGCTCCTTGCAGATTGGAACCTTAGTTCAGAAGCGAGTGATACCGCTTAACTTCCCTAACAAACCTCTGACTGAGGTTTATAACCCTAGACCCTATGAAAGTCATGCGAAAGAAGACCAGAAGATCTTTCGTTAGATCAGTCACGTTACGTCTACACCAACCCACACGGGCCTGGCGATGGATAATTGTCAATCAGAAGGACGTCAGGAGATTTTCCCTTGGGCTTCCTGCAAATCAGAAGTGTCAACCACCCAACCGCTTGGTCAAATGGACACCATCAACGGTCAAATGGGCACAATCGACGGTCAAATGGGCATAATCAGCGGTCAAATGGGCATAATCAGCAGACAGATGGGGACGATCAACGGTCAGGTGGACTTATCAGCATCCACATGGGCAAAACACCCTACGGTGCCCATCCTTCCACACTTACTGCGGACTGGCCTAGATTAAAAGTACAAAATGGAGCACTTCCTAATGGGGAGGTTTCGCAAGTGTTGGACCTCCCTTCTTTTCCAAAGCAGAGTGTCCATCTGACCTCTCCACCTCAACCACAAAGGAGTCAACCACGGCAAAGGAACCCAGGCCGACGACAATATCAGACTACTCAAGGAAAGCCGCAGTATCAGCATCACAAAGCAAGCGGCACGAGACATATATGGGTGCCAAAAGGACAGAAAGCACCGACTGACTTCAACAACGCAGACATTGATACGAAGAGTTCAAGGCAGAAGCAGAGTCATTATTCAAAGTCTACTCGACCTTCTTCTACGAGTACGAACACTCAACAAATTTGGATCGCCAAGAAGTACCTTACAAACCGACCCACACCCATGCAGATTTGGGTACCCAAACAGTGTATTATAGCTCAACCCTCAAGCCATGTAATATATAACCCTCAGAAATCTCTTCACCCTTCAACCCCACCACATCCGATCTCAACTTTTGTCCCTCAGAAGAAACCTATCACCCGCTCACAAACTCTTAGGAAGTGGGTACCGAAATGTATCCAAACGCCTTCTACGACCCCCTTATCTAACATAACTCCCACCCCGATTAATCTACAACCTTGTAATAACTCATTCACAACTGAACCTTGTACAAATCCACACACTATAACCCAACAACCCTTGTAATAACATCTCATCAAAGCACTGCATGCAATATCTGAAAACATATAGGTGTCTTGAGACCTGCACTAGTTCTGCAAGAAGCATTGCATCAATCACATCACAACACTTGGCTACACGGGTTACACATCGGCTATGGAAAGGGATTACGGTCTCACTTTCATGGGATCATGATTAATTTCCATACTAATGTGTTAATCTTATGTAGCAGATTTACTACGCATTCGCACCATTCATCATGCACGTAGAAGGGCCATCGGAAGCTGGCCCCAGTGCACCAATGGCCAATATTGGAGAACTACTAGCGGAGCCCCATCCTACAACTCAACCGCCCAAATTTCAAGGTTTCCCAGGGCCCATGCCGATTGATGATCCCCCTAGGGGCTATATGGAGAAGATTCATCGCAATTCTCACTGGTTTCAAGGGCTAGCAGGACCATTGGCGGATGCTGATTTTATATTTGAGGCCAATTTGACTTTTGATGACCGTACCTGGGGCAAATATTAGTTTTTCTCAAGAGAGTTCGAAGGATTACAGAACACGGAAGACCTAACACACGTTTGGGCAAGAGCAGGGTTTATAGAGTATTTCAGCGACCCTTTGCCTAAACCTAACTTCTACAGATGCTATTACTTAATCACCACTTTCATAGCTTCGGAGAAAGTAGAGGTAGTAGCTTATTTTAAAGAGCTTCAAGGACCACCAGAAACTAGAACTACAATAGTAGCCAAGAAGAAGATACAGAGGAAGACATCTCAAAAGAAGAAGCCTGTAAGAAAAGACAAGGGAAAAGCTGTGGAAACCTCAATACTAGAAGTAAATAACATTTTTGAAGGAATGTTCTTAAGGGAGAAGCTAGATGGGCAAGAGAAAAGAATGGAAAAGATATCAGGCAAGGGAAAAGGGAAAGCCTCATCTAAGTCAGACTCAGATATAGAAGGATTTTTATTAAGAAGTCTAAATCTATCATTGTCAGGAACTCTAGTGACACAGGTACAGGTGGAAGCCCAGTCTGACTTGTTAGAAAAAGGAATGGGGTTTGTTGAGTCCCAAAAGAAGTCAGAAATGGAGAATGTGACCTCATTTGAAGATGCTGAAGAAAAGAGGAAGAAAGATAAAGGAAAAGAAAAAGTGGAAGAAGTGGAGATAATAGAATCTGGAGGAATTCAAGGAGGGCTAATTGAAAGAATGATAAGCATAATTAACCCTTCTGAAACAGAATATTGCTAGAAAATTATTAAAGATGAAGGAACAGAAAATATTGAAGAAAAGGAAGTTACTTGAGGATCAGCAGTCAGAAAAAATATTGAAGAGGTTTTGTTGGATCTAGGGAAAGAAGAACAACATTACGAGAACCAAGATTTTATAGGAATTACAAATCAAGAGGAGGACTATGAGGAGATGGACATAGATAAAGAAGAAGGTGACCAGGAGAAACAAGAAAAAGAGGAACCTATCATCACATATCAATATGATGAATAGAAAGCGCACGAGGAAGTGGAACAGGAAGAGCCAAAATTTGATATCCAAGAAGACAAGGATGATCAAGAAGAAGAATAGACAGAAGATGATAAATCAGAGGAAAAGGAAGAAGGCAATTACCAAAATGAGGAAAAGCAAATTGAGTTAAAGCAACTAGAAGTAAACAGAGGATTGGGAAGAACTCCCAAGGATATCATGAATGTATGTCAAACTATCATGGAATCTATAGAGAATTTCAGACCATCAAGACATAATATGATCCTATCACATATGGTGGCTGAATCTGAGTTCATAAGAGGAAATAAAGTCATATAAGAACAAAAAAAAGAAAAATTTAGGATGGACGAGCAAATTAAGGAAATATAGGAAAAGAATGAGCAATTCATGGGCAAAAATTTATCATTAGAAACTCAGGTCCTACAAAGTAAGAATAAATAAAATTCTTGGAGGAAAAATATACAAAGCAAGCAAAAAGTGTTAGTCGCTTGAAGGATATCTAAGGAGAATGGAATCAAAGATCAAAATTTTGCAAAGTTCATACGAAATCTTGACTAGAGATAATGAGGAGATTAATAAGCTGCTAATGGAGGAAAGGCAAGGAAGGATTGAGACCTAGACAATTATATTACATGGTGAAGAGATGGAAAGGTTAAGAAAGGAAGTTCAAAAACTGCAAGAGGAATTAAAGGATACAAAGGAACTTGAAAGGCAAGCTAATGCACATGTAGTAAGTGCCATGAAGGGTTACAACAAGGTGAGTCAGGATATAGTAAAAGAGAGAGAGGATTGGAAAACAAAAAGAAGGATTACTCAAAGAAATTAAAGAATGGAAGAATCAAGTGGAAAAACATGTGAAAAAGGAAAAGGAGCTAGCAGAACATCAACAACAAAAACAAGAAGAGGAGGAATTCAAGGGAAAGGAACCAACAAAGATGTCTCCTCCACCTGACAAACATTTTATGGATGTTGAAGAGGTAAGCGCAATAGAAGAATATTCAGAGGAGTTTGTTCAACAATTGTTAACAAGTAGAGAAGTAAGAATGGAATATATTAGAAAGATGCTATGAAAAGCAAATAGTAAAATTTGCACTAGAGAATGGTGTGAGCTCAGATCAACACCATTGGGCTACTCATGGGTTAGGTATTCCATTTTGCATGATTTTGGAAAGCATAAAAAATTATCACACCGCAAGAGTGGGGATACCTCCCAACCAATTCTTGGAGTATGAAGAAGATATCAATGTAACCAAAGAATTATTTGAGAAGTCAAATCTTGCTTGGAGAAACAAATGGTTTGATGCTCATAAAGAGTGCAGATAGATTTTGAAGGAAGATCCTTTACAGCAAAAGATACACCCAACATATTGCCCTTATTGCCCTGTAGCAAGGAGAAGGGACTAGATAGATTATTGGAAAAGAAGAAATGAAGGCTTAATTCTATCCAAACAATTAAATTTTCCTAAGATAGCAAGACCTAACAAAGGAACATGGCCAACTAGGAGTTACATGGTGGACACAAGTGAAGCAGTAATAGCCTCATACAAGGATGTAAATGACTATGATTGTATATCAATAACCAAAATAATGAGGATGATTATCACCTTTATAGAAACATTTACAGACACAAATGTTAGAACCTTAAACTATATAGGATCTAATTCACCTACTAATGCTTTTCTTTTTAACCTAAGTGAAACACCTCACAAGATATGTCTTATGGCCTATTACAGTAGAATAGTGTTTTTGGGCAGTCATTACTTACAAATTTTTGAGGATGGTTTTGACCATGGATTCTTTGAAACAGAATTAGAAATTTTTGGTACACTCTTAGTGATTACAAAATCAAGACTCACAACATATGAAGCAGTGTACATTGAATATACAAAGAAGGATGTCATTGATAGACTAGAAGTAGCAATACAGTGGAGAAAATCCTTGTTTGAGATGGTCAACATTTTGAATGTGATTGGAAGTCATGACCTCCTCGCTCAAGTGTATCAAAGAAAGAAGAAGCACTAGAGAAGTTGCATCCTATTGAATCAACTTTTTGTGAAAGATGTCAAAAAGTCTACAAGGGAAATATATTTGAATGTGTTTTTTGAAGACAAAAGGATTTTTTGTAAATCAGATAATTTTTATATATACAATGGTTAGAATACTGTAAAAATGAGGAAGAGTCTTTCCCATGGTCCACTAGATTCTATGTAGTTTTTAGAGATTTTTTGGAGCTCTCAATCTTAATTATGTTTAGCTTAGAAATTGAAAGGACCTAATTTCAAGTGTAAACATGGAAACTTGAAAAAGTATAAAGGTCAAAATTTTGTATTTAGGAGGGTTGATCATTTATACTTGATTTTGACTGAGAATTTGAGAGCTTTTAGTAGAAATTCATGTTTCCTCTCTTTTCCAAAGTTCTCATGGCTGAATGTCAATATTTTCCTTGTGTTTCTCATGCATTTTGTTGGTGAGACCTATGTATTACTCAGTGAATCTTGTGAGGAGAGAAGTTTCTAACAATATTGAAAGATTATTTGTGGAATCTTGTAGTTGGTTATGAAGAATACCATTTCTCTCAAAATCACGATTGTCTCCTCATGATGATATAGGTAATCAAATCTCTTTTTGAGTTCATATTAGGATTCTACATGAAAAATAGCACGCTTTAGGCACAAGAATCATAAAAAATACTTACTTCTATCTCAAAATATCTCAAACTCTAGTTTTCAGCCTTGTCTTCAAGAATAACTCAGATAATCTAGTCTTTTCTTGCAATTTCTTGGATTTCATTGGTACTAGAAGGGGTTGTGGTCTTAGTGTACTTCCCATATTGACATATTAAAGGTATTGTTTATGCCAATATTTTATACTATGATGATTGGAGAGGAAAACTCCAAATTATAACAAAGAGTGGGCTTGAATTTGTTTGCACCAACAACTCCCCCTCAATCCTAGCATGCTTGATCTTCATTCTTCCTTGATCTCCTGCGTTGATACATAGGATAGTTGAATATCCTTCCTAAGCACTTTCTGCCTTACATAATTATAGTGCACTTCAATGTGCTTAGTCCTTGCATGATATATAAGATTAGCAGCCAAATGAAGTGAACTAGTATTGTCTCCAAAGATTATTGGAGTGTAAGAGTGTAACCCTGGATCTGCATAAAGTTGCTTGAGCCACATAGCTTCTTGAGTTGCATTTGCCAAACCTCTCTATTCTGCTTCTATAGAATAAAGCCATAGTTGGTTGCTTATTAGATGGCCATGATATAAGCTTTGAACCTGCAAAAGACAAATATCCTAAGGTGCTCCTCTTATCATCCTTCGAGCCAGCCCAACCTCCATCTGAATACATCTTTATGTCTAAATCAAAAGTGAAGGGATAAAATAACCCTTCATTTATGGTACCCTTTAAATACTTTAGTACCCTCTTGGTCCATGGAAAAAATGATTAGGCCTTGTTGCCGTATTGTGCATGACCGCTCTGTTGTGCTCATATGCTCTTCATCTGACTTGTATGCCAACAACACGCAACTAGTGGTCGAAGAAGCAATATGGATTGTCAGACAATTTGTTGCTTTATCAGAGGTATGTCTTTTGATTCTGGTTGCCCCTTGGTATTCCGTAGATCACAAATCTGGGTTGCTGTGTTAATTCGGGCTGCCGTGCATGCTATCAGTGGAAGGATTAGGATCTGCCAGATATCTTCTTACACTTCTTCATGGATACTTATTGGCCTTGATCCGTCCTTGTCGCTTACATACCCTCCCTTGTTGTATTGTCTTGAGCCTCTTTATCTTCTACCACCGCACGCTTTAATTTGCTGACCTCTACTCTCTTTTAAGAGAGCATTCCGTTTCAAAGGCCCTATTTTTGAATCTTCTTTGTCATCCTTTAGGACCTATTCCATTTCTTCCCATTGCACGCATACAGTGGATGAGGAGGCAACTAGGACCTTCAGACAATTGGTTATCTTATCTGATGAAGAGTCCTTTGTGTGTTGTCTCTCTCCTCGACTTGTTTTGCTTCATCACCAGCTCCTAGTGGATAAGGAAGCTGTGTGCAACCTCCCATGAAATGTCCTGGTTGTTATGTTTCTTTAATTCCACTCCTTAGGACCTCGATCTTTGGCGTTGTTGCCTGATGCGTGCCCTTGCGGGGCTTTGGGCAGAGAGTTGTTCGTTTTCTTGATAATCTTTATTCTTTATTGAGCAACTTTATTCTTTGATCTTCTTCTTCTTCTCTTTTTGCTTGATTCCCCTTCCACAGGTCCCTCCTCCTGAACTCTGTCATCCCCTACAGGCTTTTTGTGTCGACGTGAGTACGTTTGTATTGTTGTCTGCTCTCGTTGATTAAGCAAATTGGTGTGACATATCATGAGCTCTTTCCATTGAATTGACTTCACCCCATCCTCAGGTGCCTGTCGGTGATCAGCAACGAAGCTTGTTTCATAGGCCACCAGTCTTGCATTAAGATTGGAAGTCATTTTTACAAAGATTTCAGAATCAATTTCAAAGAAGCCTATGAAAAATGCTTCTTCAAAAGTCTACATATATGTGCTTGGCAAAAACATAAGCCTTGAGTAGAATGTCACAATCGTTAATCGGCTCCAAATAGTGGAGAGATAAAAAACGAGCGCTTCGGATCCCCGAGTAATGCCTATGAAATTCAAAAAAGTATATTTGGCATGTTGGAAGACCTTTATGATTGTAAGTAACATGCTTAGAATCTTATTACTCATTTTGACTACTAAATCTGGTATAGTGGCGTAGCAAGCAATCCAAAATTCCATGGTTTTAACCATGTTTTCTTCAGTCGGTAGATAGTTATGCGGTGGACTTGGCAATAGTGGATAGTTGAGGCACTAGTTATTAATGCTACCCTGGCACTGTCCTTCCCAAAAATGCGTCCAGGAGCGTCTACGTGATACTGGGCAAAAAGATGGATTTACCTGAAGTACGTATGGCAATGATTCTGAGTGTACCCTTAGGGTCGAATTTTTCTCAAAAAACTTCCTCCTCCATATGGGATCAGCTTTGTCGAATTCCTCTTGAGTGTAGGTGAATGTTTACATGCTAAACTGGAGGTTGCAATCTAGCTCTTTATTGGTTGTGTTCTTTATATATTGCCGTGTTTGTTCTTTAAGTAAACCATATGGTATATTGAATGGTTTGAAGATCTATTCCAAATTTTTGATGTCTATCTTTGCGTCCTTCATGAGCTTGATGATTTGATCTTCAAATTCTGCAATAAGCTTGGACACCAGTAGTGCCCTCTCATGCCGGCTTAGTTCTGCAATATCCCGATGAGTTCGTTTAGAGTGGATCTCCGTTTCCTCCCTTATCGGCGAATGATATAAGGGGGGAGAGAGAGGACATACCTCAATCTCCTCAGTAGCCGCTGTGGAGTGTGGAACTACTGGTGTCCCCTCTGTTGCCTTCTATGCTAGTTGATCTTGTAGTTGCTTTATCATGTCATCTTTGCTATTGATTTCCTCGGTAGCCTTCATAATTGTTTCTTTGTTTTTGAGGAGCTCTTGTCCTACGACTGCGAGTTGATCACTGTCTTCTTTACATTGTGCTATATACCTATTTTTGGTGGTCTTCCACTTTGATCTCAGTTCTGCTGTGTCACTCATGTACCTTTTTTCCCATTCTGCAATGGTGGTCTGCTAACCTTTTTCCCATTCTGCAATGGTGGTCTGCTGTGTCACTCATGTACCTTTTTTCCCATCCTGCTTGGGCTGATCTTCATACTTAGCTAACTTTGCCTCCAATGTCTTTGTGTTCTTTTCTGGCACTTCAAGAGCTTCTATAGGTTGGTTACATAGAAGAGCTGTCATGAGCTCCTTGTTTCGATTCCCTAAGTTCTCTGCTTCTTCCATGTATATTTTGATTTTTGATTCCAGTATTTTGCTTCTAGTATTCATGCGTATTTTCTCCGCCTCGCTAGCTTCATATTTCTTTAGTTACTCCTGTAGTTCGTCTTTCAATTCCTGATTTTCTGTCTCTAGTGTGTTGCATTGTTGCTTGGCTTCTTGGAGTTCCTTCTCTTTATCTGCTATGTTCTTTTGAGCTTGAATCAATTCGGCCGAAAGGTTCTCACCCATTTCTCGAAGTTGATTCTTTTCTTGCATTGCCTTCTCATAGTCAGCATCAGCCTCAAGCATTAAATGTTGTGTGTCCATGGCAGTTTTGATCATATGTTGAACCACTGGGTTGAGCTGAGCGATGTCTACATTCAACCATGTTTTTGGAATGCTTGGAGCTTCTCCTGTTTGGACATCCTTTCCATGCTCTACATATATAGTTTCATTATGTGGTTGTCTGATTTGGACTTGAACTTCTTGTTCTTTGGTTCCATCTTCTTTATTAATGACCTTAGTGGCACTTCCTTGAAATGTAACATCCATAGGGGAGGGTTCTGACACTACCCTTATTGGTGTGAAGGGTTCTAACTCTTCCATCGTAGTATCTTTTGGTTCTTCTTTGGGATTTTTGAATGATCCCTCTCTTGCAAGCACAGTCTGTTGGATTTGAAGGTTGGAAGCTTCATTAAACTTGATGACATGTATTCTTTCTTGGGAGGCCTTCTTTTCTGCCTTGTCTTGGGTGGGGCTGATGGGTAGTTGATTTACCTTTGTGCCTTTCTCTTCCACACTCTTGTTCACTTCATTTAACTCCTCCCATTGTCCATCATCTTTGGACTCACTTCGAGTGTCCACATTCAACAAGGAGGTGTGTAGTTCCTCTTGGGCATCTGAAGATGAGGTTGAATTTACTAACCCTTATTCCCTGTGTCTGTGCACTTTGGTCGGTCTCTTTTTTTGGTCCATATCTTGATGGGCTTTGTGGTAATGGTGCCCTTGCACTCACAGGTTTACTTGACCTTCGGTATATTGATGTGTATCTTTGAGGGCTCTTGTCAATTCCTCTTCCGTAATCGGTCGACGGTCTTCAAGTCATGTTCGTGGAAGCACGTGTGACCTTTTGGTGGCTGGAACTTCTGCTTCTGCTTCCATCATTTCTGTTAGTCTTTTTGTACCTCTCATTTTAGGTTGGGAGCTAGTTTCTACCTCCTCAATGATCTTGACCCCTTTTTTCTTTCTCGGGACTGTAGCAACTTTTGCGTATTTGGCCATGGCTTCCGATGATGGCATTTCTTGCAAATGCTCTCTAATGCCCAAGGCATGATATATCAATATGGTCAGAGCCACACTAGCGTTCAAAAATTTCTTGTGATTCCACTGCTTTTTTGCCTCGAACAGCCGCTCTTGAATATATGGAGTCATGTTGACTTGATTTCAGATTTTTTTAATAGCGTGTGACAACATTTGTACTATGATCTTCTGAGGAGCGGTGTATCTATGCATGTTAGGAAAACAAAAGTGCTGATGGATAAGCCTCACTTCATCTTCAATATCAATACGATTGATATCATTGAAGGTTCGTGTCTTGGCTCCTCGACTTTCTTCTTTCAAAACTGTAGTCCCGTCCTTCTCCCATCCAAAAGCTTCCTTAATTAGTTCATGTGTAAATTGAATTATGACCCATTGACAACTACGTCCATGACTCTAGCCTCCCGCACCAATGGTTCATGCAGTGTTGGCTGTAACGTATTCATAACTTGGACACATCTCTGAAAATCGGTCTTGTAGATCAGTAACTCAAAGTATTTATGGATGCCTGCCTTCTTCATGATGTCCATGGTGGATGTTAGCTCATGTACTACTTTGAAATCTTTGGACATCACTGGGAACTAGTGATCTGTATCCATGATTTTGATGGTCACTAGAACTAAGAAATCCCCTACTGGTTGATCATCTCTAAACCAATCTCCTTTTGCTTTAGTCACGCTTTGCAAGGGAAATTCCATTGCTTCCTCTTGAATGGTAGCTTCAGAGTCTTCAGAAGCCATCTGCACTCGTAGCATTAGCTTGCTATAAATACATGTCGTTTATTGATGTGCAAAGAAAGTGTTGCAGTGATATTTCATGCGTTGTATCACCCCGTTCCCCATGTTTGCATCATTAGAACTTCTTGTTGCATCTTTTTTTTTTCATTTTCACTTCTAAAAGAAAACAAGAATTAGGGTAGCCGAAGCAATTATTTATTTACATAGTAGGTCCATTCCTAAGGACGTAGAAGCTATGACCTGTCCCCAATTGGAGAATGTGCACCACTAATTCCATTATGTAACTCATGTGCCGAATGCCTGGCCTCGTAATGTGGCCCTATCATGCATACTTTAGGTGCATTGGAAGCTTCATGTGTGCAAAAGAAATCTTCTTGGTTCTGGTGTTCCATTCCTTGTTGTTGCTTGGGTTTCCATATCCATTTCGTAGTAGGGGTTTTAAGTCTTGTCTTCTCCTCAGTTTGTCGTGCTGCATGTGTATTTCTTCTCATTGTTGTTATCCGAGTTCTGGGGTTTCTTCTCTTGGGGTATCCGTGATGAATCTTGACAGTCCTTATGGTACTGTTGTGTCGATCTAATGTTTCCTTGTGCTTTTCTATCTCTTGAATGGCCACTTGTCTGACCTTCTTGGGAATCCACATTTGTTGCCGTGTTTTTTGAGCTTCAATCAAAGGCTTAGAAAGCCATACTTTTAAGAGTCATTTTGGTTCTGATTTCCGTGAAGGAGAATTCTTTCCCACCTTTGCCTTCCTATGAGAAATGATGTGTGTTGGTGCTGCGATCTTTGATTCCTTCACTCGATCCTTGCGAACCTATTTGAAGTTAACGTTTCTTGATTGCGAGTAGTTGATGGTGGATTTCCTGGTTATTGATCGCCCTTTGGCATGGAAGACTTTAAAAGTATTGTCCTCCTCGGTTTCCTTTAGTTCACCAATCTAGTAGGATGAATCTACTTTCTCCTTGGATACATTGGGCTATGAATTCCCTTCTTCTGTTTCTGATTGATTTGTGCTAGAATCATTTGCTATGTGCTCTTGCACGATTGGTTCAGCCCTTCTGATGACTCCTGGTCTATGTGAGGGCTTCTCTCCTAAGAGACTAAAGATTTCCTTGTGCCCTATTTTGGCTGAAATGTATCCTTGCACTAGGTGGATGCTCAATTCATTCTCAATGATCCAGTCTTGTCCTAGGATCAAGTTTTCTATTAGATCCTCATCTCTTCACACTAGAACTCGTTGTTCCATAGTTGAATTTCCTAGGTGGAGGGATACTATGGCTTCTCCAATGCATGTTATAAGTTGACCTCCCAACCTATCATATGTGCTTTCGTGGGTGTCATAATTGTTTGAAGATCGAGGATGACCGTATTTTGTATGCAATTGAGTGCTTCTCCTGAATCTACCAAGGCGTCTATTAGTTGCTAATTCGTCGTTCGAATTCCTAGGTTTAAGTATGGCTGTGACATGCAAACATTGGTTGTGTTGGACTTATGAACCTGGTAATTAGCCATGGGAATAGGCTCTTCTCCTTGCAGATACCATTCATGTCTTTGCCTTATCCACTCTTTCCGTTTCTTGATACACTCTAAGGCCTCTTGTCGGGCTTCCTCTCTACTTCGTTCTTCCTCCTTCCTCCTATTTTGTGCACCTACGAGGTGTGCTAGCATTTGATCTCTCAATGGCTCCATATATCATTTTACTCGACATCGACTTATGTAGTTCAGAAGAATATCTCCATCCAGAGTAGCTAGATTAATGGCTCCACTAGTGGAAATCCTATTGATGATTAGAGGCCCATATCCACGTTTTTGTAACTTTTTAGCATGTTGTTTCAAGGTCTAGACCATAACTAAATCTCCTTCTTTTAGTCCTTTGTCTTTTATGTGTGCATCATAATATGCCTTTTGTCTTCTCTTGGCTGCATAAATTCCTGCAACAGCCTGTATTCTAGTCTCATGTAGCTTCTCAATTTGTTCTAGTTGCTGGGATAATTCATGTCCTGTCCATTCATACTGTTGGGATGTTCTCAAAGTTGGCACTAAAAAATCAATCGGCATGATTGCGTTTTGTCCATACACAAGGTTGAATGGGGTAGTTCCAATGGCAATCTTGTAAGCGACCTGGAAGGCCCAAATTGCATGATTATCTTCCACTATTGACTATCTTTGTCAATACCATGCATAACACTTTATTAGAACTTTCCGCTTGACCATTGTCTTGAGGATGGGGCTGATTTTTTATGGATCACCAAGAACTCATTCATTAAAGACTCTATTACTTCATTAATGCAATGTGTTCCTCGGTCACTCACAATCTCTATTGCTAATTCGAAATGAGTGAAAATGTGCTCAAAAAGAAACTTGGCAGTGGTCTGAGCATCGTTCTTTCTAGAAGCCTTTGCCTCCACCCATTTTGTCAAATAGTCAGTGGCGACTATGATGTATTCGGCATGTGACCCTTTGGCTGGTGGGTTAATGGGTCCTATGAAATCAATACCCCACTTGGAAAATGCTCTAGCACAAACCATAGGTCTCAATGGCATGTCATCTCGTCGAATTGGGTATTTATCCCTTTGGCATGCCTCACAACTTCTAACATATGTGTCAGCATCCTGCAGCACCTACATGTGCCATCTCTAATATGGGTAAGTATTCTCCTTCATGCACACATAACCGTAACTGATTGTCTTTCCCTCTCTTAAAGAAGTGCCTTCCAATGATTACAAAATCCTTACTCATTTCCTCTAGGGACCGTTTCCTCGCTAAGCTGACTCCTTCCTTGTGTTCTTGTGTTTTTAGGAATTTCACTAATGTTTCACTCCACTTGGGCGCTATTCCGGAGAAGGGTAAGGATGTGTGATCATCGGGTATGGTTTCCTGACATTCCGTGCAATTACTGACATAATCATGGACATCTTTAGGCATATCAAGCTAGTATACTCCTAGTCGTTTTAATTCTAATAGAGTTCCGTGAATTCCTTTGTGCGTCCTCCATTTGTTTACATGAGCTTGTTCAATCAACTTCACTTGTTCATCTTCCTCAACACATCTAGATAATACACCGTTGGGTTCCTTATGGTACACACTTCCTGCAAAAAGCGTGTTGTGGGCCATGAGTGAGTATTGGAATTAGCTTCTCTGCCCACTTTGGACACACTTCCAAATTAAACAGATAAGTGTCTAGCAAATCGTCTCATACTCCACTTGGTGGTTCTCCATGTGTTAATCTAGAGAGTTGATCTGCTCTTATATGGGTATTCCCCTTTCTCACTATTACTTCAAAGTCGAATTCCATCAACAACAGAAACCATCTCACAAGTCTTCCTGTGTTACAAGGCTTATTGACTAAGTACAATAAGGCTTGATGATCTATGAAAAACTTGAATCTGTTGGCTAAGAGATAATGTCTGAATTTCTTTACAGCGTACACCATTCCTAATCCCTCTCTTTCTGCAGTTGTATAGTTTCTTTCGGCTTGATTCATTTGTCTACTTGCATAGGCAATTAGATGATCTAACTTTCCTTCGTCTCCAGCCTGAGCTAAGATGCATCCTATTGCATAATTTGAAGTGTCCACATGAATATGGAAAGGCTTGTTCCAATTCGGTGTTTTTAGAATTGGGGCCGTGCTAAGTCGCCTTTTTAACTTGGTAAATGCCTTCTCATATTCATCATTCTAAGTGAATTGGGTCAGCAGTCCATACAAGGGTTTGGCAATTATGGCATACATCTGGATAAATTGACGGTAGTATCCACAATGTCCCATAAATGCTTGCACTTCTTTTGCATTCTTCGATCTAGGAAGTTCTAAAATGATCTTGATCTTGTCTTCATCTGTAGAGATTCCATTCCTAGACACTATGTGTCCTAAAATTTTCCCTTGTCTGACCATGAAAACACACTTTTCAAGATTTAGGCAGACTCTATATTGTCGGCATTTATCAAATATCTTCTGTAATTCAGTAATGTGGTCTTGCATTTGATTTGAATATATACATAGGTCATCTACATACACTTCCATACTCTTCTTTAGGAATCCTTTAAAAACATGATACATCAACCTTTGGAAAGTAACGGGCGCATTAGTGAGTCCAAAAGGCATCACTCGGAAAGCATAGACTCCCCATTCAGTCGTGAATGCGGTCTTATGTTGATCCTCAGTAGCAATAGCTACTTGGTTGTATCCAGAGAATCTGTCCAAGAAGCTATAGACTTCTTTTCCTGCAACTCTTTCCAATAGATGGTCGGTGATAGGTAATGGATAGCTATCGCGGATCGTGGCTGCATTCACTTTCTTCAGGTTAATACATACTCTGAGTTTTCCGTTCTTTTTAGGTACAACCACTAGTGGTGATACCCATTCTGTATGTTCTATTTCATAAATGAATCGAGCTGCTAATAGTTTGTCTATTTTCTCTTTTATTTTAGCAACATAGACCTCCTTATAGGTGTAAGGGCATTGTTTAGATGGTTTTGCCTCCGCCATCATTGGTATTCTATGAGAACAAATAGAGGGTTCCACACCCTTGAGATCCTTATATGTCCAAGCAAATACATCTCGATATTCCCGGATTAACTGTACTAATTCTTCTTCCTCCTCGGTTGACACATCTTTTCCTAGGTATGTACATCTTTCTTCTCCATCTTCTACAGTTACTATGATTCTTTTTGTTTTTTCCTTGTTGTCGTATGCTTCTCCTTCTCTTGCCTCTCTCTTAGGCATTTGAATAGCTATCTTTCTCTCTTCTACTTCATATCTTTTAAAATGCTCCGGAACCTCAAAAATATCAAGGCTTGGTTCGATCTTACTCACACTTTCTTCCGGTTGTGGCATTATAGGGGCTGCTTCTATTGCTAACACTTTGGTCATTCCATACTTTTCTTCGCTTCGAATGGCTTCTAGGTAACATTCTTCATAATCAAATTCCGGTTCCATTTCTATGCTCTGGTATTCTTCTTTCCATTCCTTTTCCAATATTTCTCTCGCTTCTACTTCTTGAAGGACAACCATGTACAAATTTATGTCATAGCCTTCTTCGTCCACACATTCATTCATCGTCAGAACTTCTTCATTCACACATACATCCAAGGTTGCTAAGATTTCCATCCATCCATGTGGGTCAAATGTTTCATCACGAAAGATTTGAGGCATGTACATTGGATCTTCTATGGGCCGGTAATTAAGATGTCCTATTGGCCACAACTGCCTTTTATTATCCTCTTTCTTGGCTTCTTTACACATCCATAATTGGGCGTCCTCATGTATCCATGATTGGTCGCTTGATCGAGCACTATGGATAGATAACTCATCCTCTTCTTTATGTATAAAGTTCCATTGTAGTGGTGGTACATCTATGTACGCAAAGGTATGCAAGTTTATTTTGGTGGTGTTTCCTTGATGTTGCAGGTATAAAGAGTCTCGTCCCCAATCTTGCACTACCCTAAGCTGTCTCATGAAGGGTCGTTCCAATATCATCTCATAGTTATTTGCTTTTCCAAATTGACAGATTGCTAAAGTATGCTCAAATTCAACTCCACAAGTGGTTAATTTGATTTTTTATAATATTCCTAATGGTTTTTGAACATGACCATCGGCTAACTAAAGCTTCATACAAGTGGGTCATAGGGCAGGCTTTCCCCATTTCTCCCAAATCTCTTTGGTGGCAATACTTACTCCTGCTCCTGTGTCTAGTATGGCTTTGGTCATATAGGCATTGTAGGTGATAGGTAGACACGTGTTACCTTCGTCTCCATTAGTAAATTCTCCAACCTTGTCCACTGGAATTTGTACCTTAGGTGGGTTTTCATTTCCATTGCTTTCCTTTTCATTCTTCTCCTGTCCTAAATCCAGTTGACCTGCTAATTGTTTTCGTAATTGCGGTTTAACACGAAGTAGTTCTTCCACAATCAATTACTCTTGTCTTTTTAAGTTCTATTAGATTGTGTGAATTTTTATCTGAGTTTCCCTTTCCTTTTCCTTGTACCGTGGGCACACGGAAGATCATGGATTCTTTTTCGTACTCTCCCATGTAATTAGGTAGGGTTGAAATGCTCTATGCTTCTTCCCTATTTCGGTCTAGTCTCGATACTTCCTCATATACTTCTTCCATGTTGGGATTTGGTTGATAAACTTCCACATCTAATTCGTCAAAAGGAGGTTTAGCCACTCCATTACTTTTCATTGTTCTTCTCGGATTATATTCCACAATTCTTTTGGCCAGTCAGCCTCTAAATCCAGCACTATTGACATAGGTTCATCCTGGGTTTTCACTAGCTCACATTTATCATGCTTCTCTTTCAGTTCCTTGTCCCTGGCTTTAACACAATCCTTGTATTGATACTCCACTATACTTGTCTCGGGGAGGGCAGGGTTAGTCTTTTCTAGGGTTGGGGAGGGCAGGGGTAGTCTTTTCTAGGGTTGCTTGTGCTACGAGTCTATGCGTTTTCTACAGATCGCAAGCCTCTCCTTTTCTAACTCTCCTAGTGGGTAAACCTTTTCATGTTGCTCCACATTCGGTCCAGTCTTAATAACTCTGAGATAGGCGGTGGAATGGGAACTTCTTCGTGAATCTCTGGTTCTTTAGGCTTCTTGTTGCTTCATGTATGTTTCTTATCTTCCTGATTTTTGTTTTTCAATTTTTCCTTGAGCTTTTCTCTTCTTTCCTTCCACTTTCGGCTTTTTGTTGCTTGAGTACTCTCACGTGGGTCTTCTGAATCTTCCACTATTTGAATTTTGGGGTGTAAGCTCTTACTATTTTCTTGTTCAAGGTTCGGTTGTTTTCCTTTTTGTTCCTTTGTTAGTGCTCGTGTAATGGCCTTTAATGGTACGGTGTATTCCTTGTCACTCTCGATGCTTCTATCACCTCAATCACATTAATAGGTGGTGTCTTGAGCTTTGTTAGGATTTTTCGAGCAATCCCTAAAGAGATGCTCCTTTCCACAATCACTACAATATCCTTCCCAAGTCCTAAGAGGTGGTGGGTTGTATGGTCGAGTGCTCTCTCTGATAAAATGGTCTCCTCCGCACCTATAACATGGTCCTCTTGGCACAAGTGGTCTGATGGGTGGTCTTACAAGTGCACGTGCTTTAGGTGCGGTGTACATTAATGTCGCCACTTCTGGTCCATAGGTATTGTCATATCCTTCATATCCATAGTATTGCGGATCATAAACTTGCTCGTACTCCATTATAATAGCATCATAGGAATAGTACTCCCCTTGGGATTGCTCGTATCCTAGGTTTGTTGACTCTACATTGGCTATTGGTGATGATGGCACTATGGCTCTTTCTAAGTGTTCCTCTGGTTGGGTATACTTGACAGGTACCACATGTTGGGGATGTGACAATTGTGGTCCTAACACTGGCTGGGGTTGTGGATATTGTGCTTGCTCGTATGGCCTCGGTGCTCCTGGTGGTGTTGGGTAGGGATTGTACCTGGGCATCTCTCTGTCTGGCTCTCTAGGTGGATATCCATATGGCCGATATTGAGGTGGTCGTAGAGGCCGTGTCTGGCTATTCAATGGGCAATTTTCCATGGTATGATTGGTGTATTTTTGTTCTATGTGACAATACAATGCCGTTCCTTGATGGGGCTGTCTATTATAAGGGTACGTCTGAGGTACGCCTGTTCCTCTTCGAACACACATGTGAGTGGGGTGATCACCTCCACATGAGCTACATCTTCGTAACATGGGGACTCTAATGGCTGGGTGCTGATAATTTCTTTGTCCTTGGACTCCCAATTTCTTCGCCACCAGTTCTGCTAATTCTTCTACATTACTAGAATTGGATGCTACTATGCTTCGAGTGTCTTCTGATTTAGTAGGACTGGTTGCACTCTTGAGATCATCTGCTAGATTGTCCTCAAGGTCAATGCACTCTTGCAGACATTCATTTAATGTCTGTAGTCTCTTCACATAGACTAATGTTCTTAGAGTTTTGTTTGTTAATCTGTCCAAAAATAATGATATCATTTTTTGTTGCGTAGGTCTTTCTGCTATGGGACATCTATCCACACATTGATTGAATTTTTGGGTAGCTGTTTTCATGGTTTCATTAGGGTTCTGTTTAAAACTATGGATTAAAGACAACGAATTGTGTTTAATCCCTCTCTTAGTGAACTCTCCTATGAATTCTTGAAAGAATTGCTCCATATTTCCAAATTGATTAGGATCTGGAGGTTGGTACCACGTCAGAGCCGTTCCTGTGAGGGTGAGTCCAAAGGACTCATACTGCACAAAGAAATCATCCACTTGGTCAGCTCTTAAAACTTGTTTAAATTCAGCAATGTGGTCGTAAGGTTCTCCCAATCCATCATAATGATTTCTTACACATTTAGCTACTTGAATAGGTCTTAATCTTCTTAGGGGCTCAGGTGGGAATGCGGGGATGGCTGTTCTAATTGGGGGTATTCCTACTTGCACTCCTAGTGGTGGTCTTGGTCTTACTGGTGGTTGATGTTGGTTGCCTAATCCAGGGTGTGTCTAATTGTGTGCTTGCATTCCAGGCATTGCAAATTGTACATGTGTTCTGTTTGGAACACTCCGATGGCTTGTTTGTCCCGACATAATATGTTCCGACTCATGCTGCATCCCAAAAGGATTTTGAGAGGTAGTTGCCTGCTCTCGCTGGGGAAACACAGGCAAGCCCATATACTTTAGTCAAGCTCTATCTAGGGCATCGACAAGAAAATACCTTCTTTGGTTCTTGTCTAGGTATGTTACTCTAGACTCGTCTTCAGGATCTTTTAACTCGTAAAATTTCATTGTGGTTTCTTCTCGTCCTTGTGTAGGTGAGTCAATTTGTAGCAGTAAATCTACTCCATGGATCAAATAGACCTCCAATAAGTAGTCATCTTGAGGTATCAAATCCCCTCTCAAGACTCATGTCACCACTAACTTGCCTCTAGGAGTAGTTACTAACTCTCTAGGGTCTGGTCTTCCTGAATGTTCTTGTCCTTCCAATTCTCCTCTCTCATTGATCAATTCTGGGTGTTCTGTCACCACATAGATGTGACCCAACTTGTCCATATATACTCCTTCTTCACACTTGACAGCTGGTTTGGGCACAATTGTGGAGTTAGTGGAGGTTACCATCCTAGCAATCGATCTATTTAATCCATCCAAGAAGATAGGAATCTCTTGGGCATTGGTAGACACATATTGCAAGTAGCTGCGGTAATCCCGTTCTACCATAGACATGAAGTTTCTTCCGAGAACATGACCTTGCATGTCTTTTGAAGCCATGGGTATCTCTTCCTCTGAATCACTAGAGGTATCAAAATAGGTAGAACGGTGACTGACCTGATGGGTGCTTCCTACTGATGATATGACACTTCTCCGGCTACTTAGAACTCTTCCTAACCTCAAGTTCATTCACCCTCCTGGGGCTCTCTTGACCTCTAAAACTCTCCCTAAGTGGCTCCTCAAATGCCTCAATTTCACCCTTGAAAATGCTCAAAGTGTTCTGGAGGATACCACTTTGGCGATACTACACTAGGCCATACCAAGTTATCACGATACGATACCACTTCAGGACACGATACAATACTAGACTTTGTCACGATACGATACCAAGTATGCTCATGATACGATACTTGGGAAATCCACGATACGGTACCAGAAGACTAGACGATATGATACTATGGGCAATATGCGATACGATACCACCGGAAGTGATGATACGATACTACTGTAGGGCACGATATGATACCGGAAATTTTGACAATACGATACCAGTGTAGCTGGCGATGCAATACCGTGAAACGACACGATACCATACCACTTTTTGGATGATACGATACCAAACCTTTTCACAATACGATACCAGAAAGGTCGCGATACGATACTGGAAAGTGAGGCGATATGATACCGCTAGGTCAATGATACGATATTGTGATCGAGACGATACGATACCAAAGTGGACTGTGATACCATACCACTTGGCAAATCACGATCGCGATACCAACTAGTTGATACGATGCCAAAAAATGGTATCACTGATGGAGAGTGTTAATCTCCAAAAGAACAAATTAACCTTGAAGTTAGATCACCTCTATATCAAGGTTAACCTTAGACTCCACCAAACTTAGATATCATTCACCAAATTATCAGAAATATTGAAAGTTCTGAAAAATTCAACTTCTCTGGAAAGTCTGTTGCAGATTAGTCACTCATTGACTAATCAATCCTGTAAAGTTTTTGATAAAACTTTGCACAACACTTCGCCTTAAGGTTGCGCAACTTTGCCAAGTAAAATCTCTCAAAAAGATTAAGTACACTCTGAGAAATGTGTGAAACACTTTACCTATGTCTGAAAGTGCTTCTCTGCAATGGCGACTTTGACACCTGCAACTTCTTAGCATTGGTTCTCCCAACTCTGAACCCGTTTGATCAAGATCTTCTAGCCATAGATGGCTTACCTTCCAACTTAAATTTTAAGCTCTCATTTGTGTAAAACTTTACACTGTGGACTGAGCACTGACCATTTCTTTGAAGATGAAATGTGCGCCAGATTTCTCGACTCTTAGAACATCTTCACATATGAATGTTCCTAAGCAAAATTCTCACAACCTGATTGAAATTAAACTCTCAAATTCTAGCCATAGATAGATTAGCTATGGACTTAGATATGTGCAAAAGGATTCTTCAAAAGATTAAGCACAGAAGGAGAATGGGAGAGAAGATCGACGCGCAGAATTCTACTAAATTTTCTTCTTCATTACTTTTCACACATATGGTTGATGATACATACATTGTTCATCACTACTTCACCTATTCTTCTCTATCTGATCTATATTACTCTCTCCCTCTATGAATACGTATCTGTAGATATATATACGAGTCTAACTCGTCATCTTTTTCAAAATACATTGAACTATTTACAAGAGTAATATACAAAAGAAACCTTTCTGATTCTATTTTCTTCCTCTGAAAGTAATCTTCATTCTTCCACATATCTTCTCAATTTGATCTTCATATAATCACTATTGATGATTGTTCTGCTCCAACAATCACGGTACCACAATTGGTAACCGGTGATACGATACTTCGGCGAGTATCGCGATACAAGGGAAATTCTTGTATCGCGATACCAAAAACTCAACCGATCATGATACTGCAGCCAAATCACTTCCAAATTCAAAAAGTTTCTCACCCCCTAGTTCTTCTCTCACCCCTCTTCACTCTTAGACTTCTGTTTCACAAATAGAACTACTCAAATCACTCTGTCCCACCCCGCGATACCGTCTGGGCCTTTAATCACGTGTGAGTGCAATTTTTCAACGTTTTTGAGATTAATATTTGCATGTAGCTTACCTTGAGGTGGTTATGCTTAGGCCTTGAGCTCACTAGGTAAGTGTGGGGGCTCTGTTTGCACGATACCAAACTGGCGATACCGATCGCTACTCTTAGACGATACCACACTGGAAGCAAGTATCAAATGAACTTCTATTTTTGGTTTTTATAGTTTTTGGTGACTGAAGCCTACACTACACTAATTTGGCAATTTTTTGGGAATTTTTCTTGATAATTTTGACTTACTCCTACTCCACTTCTCTTCCTAGCCTAACCCTAACTCTTTCTTCTCTCTCTCTGTCCAAACCCTAAACCTAAAAACTCATTACGCACACCTTCGAGATGTGAAGTAACAAGTGCTGAAGCGTCGGACTACTTGCCACTGAACGAATTCACTCCTACAATTACGATTTCTTCACTCTAGAGCTATAAAACCATCACGAAGGCACCTTGGTCGAGTGTGTTTCCTGGAAATGGTGCCGAAAACGTGTGTACCTAAGTCACAAAGCCTTAGGGACTTGTGTGAAAGAGACTAAATATCGTTTTCCACACAAGTGCGTATAGTGGGGAATTGAGACACGCTTAATTGTCAATCTGACAAACCGACCTAACCAAACATATGAGAACGTGTGCACACATGATGAAAAATGAAGTGGTTCAGCTAGCATGCATGCGAAAAGACTAACCTACCTCACTAACTCACTTAACTACTAAAAGTGCTTGCACAGATACCACTTACAACACTTTTCACTAAATCGAGGATTTCTCCCAGCTCCGAACTCCGAATATGGCAAAGAGTGGGTTCCTTTCAAAGCTCTCAATAAGACGCTTCTAGTGGAGTGGTTTCACTCGATTCTGACAACCATGCTTCACGTTATGATAGAAATAGTGAATGGCGAGAAACTTCCACACTCACTTCACCACTCCTACTTGCTTGCACACACACTATAGCAGCTCAAAGACAAGGGGATGGGGTAGATAACAGCCGTACACACACATTCCAAGCTACACACACACATACAAGATCAAAGAGAAGATGAAAATCTACAACAAAGAAGCAAATTCGAAATTCTGCACCTCTCCTTCTTCACAATGGCAAAAAGTCTTTACAAAGAGTCACAAAGTGACTTATATACATGTGCCCTAAAAATTGGTCCTTTCACACAAGTGACCGGCACTTTATTGACTAATCTCTATTCTCCTACTATTTTACAAGGAATATATTACAATGATTTGGGATTATGCATCTAGAGGACTCCTCTAGTGCATTTACATATCTTGACGGAATTTCCTAAGACTTTGAAGAAGAAAAATATGCCCATTAATTTTGAAAAATTTAGGGCTCCTCTTTTGTGCCTCTTTTCTCTACAACAAGTGTGCTCACACTCTTGCTTATGAAGAGGACTTACCCATTAGCAGCTTGGTGCTGTTGATCAACCATCTACATAATGTATTTGAAGATTGTCTTCTTCATGAAGATTTCGTTGTACTTCAAAGACATTGGATGGAGCTTAACATAAGATTTACATCTTATGTTAAGGGTTCAGGTACATATTCAATTTATGCACATAGGTACTACTTGAAGTATATGGAAGTGGCATCCATATCAGGAGGAGTCCTATTTGGCATAGGTACAAGAGAATCAATACATGCATGCTACATGTATATTTGGATGAGGTGTTAGAGAAGATATGTTCATATGAGTTTGAGGATTTCAGGCAGCAAACTTGTTAGCATTTTTTGCTACTTTTGTAAGTATGTGATCTTTTCACACACGTATGTGACTTAGGATCTTCCATAGCCTAAAGTTAGATGAGGGTTTGCTGATTATCAGTTTCACACTGATCCTTTCTCTTTTTGTCACTCATATTCACTCCTCTACAACCTATTAGGTCACACATCTCATATATATTTAAATTTTTGCTTATACATCTAAATATTTTTGTAACATTTGTACATACACTCCTCCATCTATTTTTGTTCACATAGAGTGGTTGAGAGTTTTTCTCCCACATTGTAAACTGACATTTGTATATATGATAGTGTGAGTAAGCAGTGACTTACATAACACTTTACACATGTCGTCTAATCTCTCTCTATATTTTTCTCATCATTTGTATGATTAAAGTGTGGTATGTTCATGTTTTGTCAATATTGGAAGATTGCTGGAATCTGTGTTGTAGATCTTGGAAACCTATGGAAATATGGACCTATGATATTAGTTATGGGCCTATTAAATTTCCAACATCTTTAGCCCTCTAAGCTAATTAGATACCCTCAGAAGGAATTTTTTTAATTGCTACTCTACTATGAGTACTAAGCAAAACTTCTAGGAGGTATCAAGACGAAAATAATAACTTTTTGGTCATAAGCTAGTTGTAAACTTATCTATTTTGATCAAAGTGTTTAAAGCATCATCTCCAAAGTACATGGACACTTTTTTGGTGTCATTGGAAAGCTAAAGGGGCCTAAAATGCAACTCTGAAGTAAAATAGGGCTGGTACAAAGCAGGGATTAGTAGTACCAAATCATTTCTTGAGGTGTCCATCGATCTTTCCCAACACTCGTATCAGAGCAAATTAAGGTAAAATGGGAGATGGTTTTCCTTCTTTTAATGGTAAATTGGATAGGAACAACTACC
Source organism: Ceratopteris richardii (assembly GCA_020310875.1). Classification (NCBI taxonomy): domain Eukaryota; kingdom Viridiplantae; phylum Streptophyta; class Polypodiopsida; order Polypodiales; family Pteridaceae; genus Ceratopteris; species Ceratopteris richardii. Next base: position 67,721,735 of record CM035415.1, read on the forward strand.
AAGCATGGTCATTGAGGATGAAGACATACTTGAAAGGAAGGAGTCTCTATGGATACATATCACGAGATGAGGAGATGCCCATTTCCATAAGCAAAGGACAACCTACAAGAGAGGAGCTTGAAAAACTCAACTCATGGTGTGTCAAAGATGCATTAGCAAGGTCATACTTAATTAACTCTATATCTGACTTCCTTCTTCCACACATCAAGAACTATAAGATATCTGAAGAGACTTGGGAAACATTGTCTTCATATTTTTCTTCCGACACAAGGACTAGGAAGAACAAATTGTGGATTGAGTTTACCACCCAAAGAAAGAAACCCAAGCAAAGTGTTTCAGAATATGTGACCAAAGTCAAGGATGTGGTGGACCAGTTGGCAAGCATAGGAGATAAGATTGAAGATGAGCCAATTGTGAGACAAGTAATCAATGGTATCAAGGCAGATGAAAAATGGGAAATCTTCACAACTGCTATGGACTTATACATGGACATGCCGATTCCAGATCTTACCACACTCATGGGGAAACTCTTTACCCATGAAGCCAAGCTCAACAAAAATGGAGAATCATCTATAGGTAACAACTCTTCTACCCTATACACAGATAAAGGCAAGTCTAAAGAGAAAGGGAAAAATAAAAAGAGTGAAGATAAAGGTACTACTTCTAAAGCCAATTATGCAGGTAGAGGTAGGAACTCAAGAGGTAGGGGTAGAGGAGGTAAGCAAGGTAGGGGGAGATCCTTCAACTCTTCCCCATGTAATATTTGTGGTCTATCAAATCACACCACAGATGAGTGTTACAGGAACTTTGAGAATCAGAGAGGTAGAGGTTTCCAAAGATGTGGCTACACACAATCAAGAGGAAGATTCAACCATCATCAAGGTTACAACAACAATTACAACAACTATGAAGGAGGCTACAAATCAAGGAAAGAATACAACAATTACATAGAGGACCAAGAGGATTCCCTTCTGATTATGAACATGACTTCAAAGCAAGGTATGAATGATGAACATCTCTTCTACATTGACTCAGGATGTTCAAAACATGTGTCAGGAAATGTAGCTCTTCTCTTTGACCTTGAGGAACCCAAGGGAAAGCACCAAGTGCAAAGAGGTGATGACACCAAGCATTCAATGGTCAAGGTATGTTAAAACCGCTTATGGAAATATAAATCTATTGAGCAGGGTTCTATGTGTACCTAGAATTACCAAGAACTTGATGAGCATTGGACATATTGTGGAAAAAGGTTTGCACGTTAGCTTCAACAAAAATGGATCATTTGTGGAGGATCCCCAACATGGATTCAAGAGAGTTGCGAAGGGAGAAAAAACAAGTAGATTATTTACATTTGAACTTCAAGATACAAGGAATATTGCACTTTATAATTACAAGGATCAAACATTGTTAGAGCTCGAGATGTGGCATACAAGATTAGGGCATATTGGTGAGAGAACCTCAAAGCAAATATGTAGAGATCAATGTGTGCTTGGGATATCTAATACACACATGATCTATAAATGTGGTGCATGTCAGTTTGGTAAATCTCATAGGCCACTCTTCTCAAGGAAAGGCTACATACATGAGGATTACTTGGAGCTTGCCACACAGATTTGTGGGGACCAAGTAAGGATCCCTCAATTTTTGTATCAACATATTATGTATATTTCATTGATGATTTCAATAGATGGACTATCTTATATTTTATGAAGCACAAAGATGAAGTGTTCAATTGCTTTGAGAAGTATCTTGCACTTGTTGAAAGCCAAATAGGAAGAAGTCTAAAGAGACTAAGGTCAAATGGAGGAGGTGAGTACTTCTCAAATGAGTTTGATGCATTCTTGTAGGATAGAGGAATCAAAAGGGAAATTACAACAAGGTATAACCTTGAGCAAAATGGGGTGGCAGAGAGGAGATATAGGTTGATTGTTGAAACAGCCACATCAGTGCTAAATGAGAAAAAGTTACCTAATTATTTGTAGGCAGAGAGTGTATCTACTGCCGCTTATCTTGTTAGTAGGTTGCCATCCAAATCACTTGATGGGATGAACCCACGATCTTTGAATGTGTTGCATATGTGCATATCCCATCTCAAATCAGAGATAAGCTAGATCTTAAGGTAGAGAAGTGCATCTTCATAGGGAATGATTTAAATCAAATAGGATATTGGTTCTATAATCCATCCAAAAAAGGTTTTATGGTCAGTAGAGTCGTTGTGTTTGATGAGAATGACTCTTGGTTTGAAAGTGAATGTAGGAAAGTAAAGTTGCCTTATGACTTAGAAGAGGAATTTGCAGGCCTCACCAAGGAAGAGCCAAACTAGATTCAAGACATCAAACCAGATGATGAGGACATCATCAACCTACACGAGTTCAAAGCATGGAAATTAAAAGGCAAGATCAAGATGAAGAAGTTGGAGGACATACCTAAATCATCCAACCAAGCAATTAGAAGATCACAAAGGGAGATTAAGAAGCCAATGAGATATTGGTATGACACTTCTCTAGTTACCAAGCATTCCATTTATGTTGCTAAAGATTTATCATTTGAAGAGCCATCATCATATGAAGAAGCAAAGACCAAGGCTGAATGGAAGGAAGCTATGGATGAAGAAATTGAAGCACTCAAGGAGAATGATACTTGGGAGCTAGTGCCAAAGAAGGAGTTTATGAACGTAATTGGTTCTAGATTGGTTTACAAAATCAAAAGAAATTTAGATGGATCAATAAATAGCTATAAAGCTAGACTTGTGGCTAAGCATTTTGCACAAACCCAAGGATTTGTTTATGAAGGGACTTTTTAACATGTGGCCAAAATTCCAACCATTAGGGTATTGGTAAGTGTGGCTGCATCAAGGAATTGGAATACGTACCAATTGGATGTAAAAAATGCTTTTCTTAATGGCTGGATTTTAGAGGAGGTCTACATGGCTCAACCTCTTGGCTATGAAAATCCAAGCAAGGTAAATTATGTGTGCAAACTAAACAAAGTTCTTTATGGATTGAAGCAGGCACCTAGGGCATGGAACCATAGGTTGAATACATTCCTTCAAGACCAAGGATTCATCATGAGCAAAGCATATACTTCTTTATTTGTCAAAATAAATAATTAAGAGGTGATATACCTATGTGTGTATGTTGATGATGTCATACTTACAGGAAGTAATGCAAATGGCATCAAGCAGATCAAGAATCAAATGATGCAGGAGTTCAAACTCAGTGATCTAGGATCTCTAAAGTATTTTATTGGACTTGAGTTAGTATATACCGATTCTGGGATTTATATGACTCAAAGAAAGTATGTACAGGATATGTTGAAGAAGTTTCACTTGGAGGATGCCAAGATAGCCAGCACTCCTATGGAGGTAAACCAAAAGTTGAGTGCTCATGAAGGTGATGTGCTTGAAAATATTACAGGATATCAAAGCATAGTTGGATGCCTAAACTATGCTACATTAACAAGGATTGATATTGCTTATGGAGTAAGTGTCTTAAGTCAATTTATGCACAAACGTAGAGCACCTCACTTGGAAGCTACCATGAGAATTTTGAAGTATCTTAAGGGTAGTCAAGATCAAGGTTTATACTTTCCTTATACTTCAGGTTTGGACATCAAAATATACTTAGATGCATATTCAGCAGGTTGTAAGGATGACACGAGGAGTACCTCAGGTTATCTCTCTTTTGCAGGTGATAAGCCCATTTCATGGTCTTCCAAGAAGCAGCCTATTGTTGCTTTATCTTCAACAAAGGCTGAATATAGAGTATTAGCCAATGCTACTCAAGAATCCATATGGATGAGATCACTATATGCAGATTTGGGATTAAATTCTAACTCACCAATGATTGTTGGTGACAATAAAAGTTCTTTACGTCTTGAAGCAAATCCTATCTATCATGCTACGACCAATCATATAGAGGTTCACTATCATCATGTGAGAGAGAAGCTATTGAGCAAGGAAATTCAGTTGGCATGTGTATCCACTAATATGCAATGTGCATATTGATTCACAAAGGCACTTGATGGTACTAAACTTTGCAGGTTTAAAGCTTTGATTGGATTGCAGGAGATTCAAGAGGATTGATGAAGAAGACCAAGCCAAGATGTTTGGCTTGAGGGGAAGCTGTTGGTGCAAATGCCAAGCCTTCACACTTGGCTAGGCATTGGAAGAAACTATGTGCAATTAGTTGAACAACCACATGAACTATTGCTTATGTTTTTCACCATTAACTTTTGTTGAAGTCCTTTGACTTAGAGAGAATATTGGATTCCCATCTATTTCGTGGATTTTGGAGAGCTAAAACTATAAATCATTTTGGAGAAATGGCTCCTAACTTGGAGGAGAGTTTTTAGGTAAAGCAAAGTTTGATTCAAACTTGGAGGCAAAGCATCTATAAAAGTGGCTTGGAAACTCACGGCCTGAGTGCCCCCATTACTGAGGTTGGACTTGATCATTTGATGTAATTCAGAGGCTCACACTATAGCCTTCTCTTATCACCATCATTGGGCATCATATTCATGCCAATGATCATGTACAACATTGTTACATAATACATTACATTTATGGTTACATCTACATTCATCTTTGTCATTATTACTCAGAATAATGAACTTGTCTTGCTCATATCTCAATGATCTCTCCACCATTTTCAATGTTCTATATCTCATTGGAACAAGCACAAAGTCTATCACAAGTTGCCAAAGGTTTGAAGACATTCCATTCAGTCAATTGGGAGAAAAGCATGTTGAAGTGGTCACTGGTCATTCTCTGCATAGTTCCGAAAAAGACGAGGGTAAGCTTCTACTTGTTAAAGTGATTGCTCAGAGTATAGAACATTATTTTAAGTGATTCCACTTGGAATCTTTAGCCCTCTAACTAGTTAGATACCCTCATAAGGAATGTTTCTAATTGCTACTGTACTGTGAGTACTGAGAAAAACTTCCAATAGGTATCAAGACCAAAATAGTAACTTTTTGGTCATAAGCTAGTTGCAAACATATCTATTTTGATCAAAGTTTTTTGAAGCATCATATCCAAAGTACATGGGCACTTATTTAGTGTCACTGGAAAGCTAAAGGGGCCTACAACTCAACTCTGGAGTAAAATAGGGCTAGTATAAAGTAGAGATTAGTAGTATCAACTGATTTCTTGAGGTGTCCATTTATCTTTCTAATGGTTTGATTTGAGCTGCCATCAAGATTCATGGAACCCACACTCCAACGGAACGAGAAAGGTTGGTTCCAGAGCCAATGAAACGTGGAGACGTTACTAAGTGGGAAGAGATTTCGGCGATCACACCTGAGCTTTCAAAACCACTACGGATATGTATGCAGCATTTTGCTTTCCCCGCTCAGGACAGATTCACAATGCCTCACAAACGCATATGGTTTGGTTTGTATTTAGCATGCACTGGACCCCAGACAGTTTATCTCGCAAGCTGGATCATTGATCAATTATATTTAGCACAACACAGATGGGAAAGAAAGAAGGTCATCAATGGATGTTGCGCTTTCACGCGCATCGTATACATGTGTCTGGCCTACGATTTACCTATCGAGTGAGCAATTACAAGTGAAGAGTTGAAAGCCTTCAAGGGAACAACAAAGAAAGCTAGAAAGCCTAGCAAAGGACGAGCAAGAAAGCAAATGAGAGGAACTATCCCCTACCTTTAGGTGTCAGAATCACCCTCACCACAACCCTCTCCAGAGCAGTCCCCGACAGAGGCCACTCCATCTATACAACCTATTCACATACGATTATCAAGACCGATTATAACGGAGGCCACCACCAGCACAGTTGCTCCTCAAGCAGCCACCGTCCCAGGACCTGCCACCACTACAGCAAAAGTTCCCACCACTATTGGTGCGGAAGCTTTCTCTTTTCCGATACCAAACATGGAAGCAGAGCCTCTGGATACAACCTTTGATTTTGAAATGCAGGATGCCTTCTCGAATGAATTTTAGTTCTCAAAAAATCAGATCTTCTCTCAAGAATACGAGCGGCCAAGTTACCCGACCACGCCCCGAGACCAACCACAAGGACAAATAGTGTCTAGTTGTGAGGAAGAAAGAATGGAAACCGATGAAGATGAAGGCGATGATGAAGCCAGCCAGGGCACTCACGAATCCCAAGAGCATGGACATACAAATGAACAAGGATAGCACACCGACACCCAGGGAGACACCAGCACGCATGAAGATGAAACCTTTGAAGCAGCAGCTTATACATTGGCCATCAAGAAGCTATATCGCACCATGGAGAAAGTTTGGGCATGCAAGAAATTGACTGAGGAGGAGATTCAAGCACTTATAGAACAGGAACTTGTCTCAGGTGGATTCAAAGAAGTATACATCAGAAGCTTCCGAGAACTTGTCAAATCAGTGGAATCCACAGAAGCCTTAAGATATTTGCAGAGGAAACCATTACCGCAGTATGACCCTCGTAGAATCGGTCTACTAACCAAACCTGGTGAATATATTCGGGTACCCACCGACGGACAATCTTCAGGATAGGCCAGGGAAGCACGTCTCGTCCCTTAAGGCACATTGGCAGAAGACACCATTATCATCGACTCTCCACTCCGTACTACTGTTGTACATACCACCACAGTTGTTGAAGTACCTACCACCCCAACCGCTCCTCCTTCACCTCCCATCCATCCAGTCTCCCCCATACACCCTCCTTCCCCCAGAACAACATCCTCCTTATCCGGCGGAGTAGCAGAAGTCATCCTTACTCCCATTCATCCCACAATTCCCGCAACCACTCAACCTAGTCTACACCCTAGCACAACCACCTTTCTATCAAATCCAATTTTCCCACCATCCTTTTCGACCTTCCCCACACCTCCAAGACCCGTTTTCCCATTCCCACATCCATTAACCTTCTCCCCAGTCTCACCTCCCTGACCCACCGTAACTCCTCTTTCCCCTTTCCACCAAGCCGTCCAAGACAACCCCTCTGTAAATTACTCGTCAACCTTTGTAAATCCCGTATTTACACCTACACACTTACCCACGATCACACCACTATTCACAGTCACCACACTTGACACCACATCCAGCGATATGGATATATCGCCACCCACTACACCTCCCCTCACTTCATTTGTGGCACCAGAATATTTGAGCACACCATAATTTTCCACAATCACCACAGCATCCACTTTCCCACCCCCATTCCCCATTCCCTTTGCATCTACACCTACTGCATCTTCGCTTAGCACATCATTAATATTATCACCCACTGTAGATACTGCATTTTGACAGATGTTCACGTGTATGACTCAAGTAAGAGATGAGTTCACATCTCTGGGAAATAACTATCAGCAGCTGCAGAGGACAACCAATGATTTATAGCCGCAGATAAATTCACTGACCATCAAGAATGCCTCCCTAAACACCAGATACCAAGAACTCCGAGAGGCATACCACAAACTAGAACTAGAAAGTGAAGAGAAAACCAAAGAGGCCACTACTGATCTTGATAATTTGTTAAGGGCACAGACCATTGGCAATGCAACGTTAACAAGAAATATGGGATTACTTAGACGACACTTGGCAGCCGCGAAAGAAGAAAACCAGCGCTTACAAGAGCAGAATAGAGAGAATCTAGAAGCTGCCCTTGATCAACCTGACCAACCGCTAAGCCCCAATCGCTTTAAGGCCGTGCCCTCAGAATCAATGAAAATGTTGTTAGATGATCATATCAGATTGTTAGATGAGTACGGCAGCATGAACGAGGAGTTTCAGAAACTCAAAGATGAAAACAAGATCTTGTAGTTAAGAGCACCAATACCACAAGGACTACGAACTCCTACGGACCCATCTCCTGACATCCTAGTGGAACTCAACGCATTACGGGCCCAGGTATCCACTCTTCAATCACGGATAGAAGTATATGAAGCACCACCCAGACTAGACTCCCCACCGGACCTACCAGCCGAGGAAGAAACAGTCACTATTCGGGTGGAGGAAACTTTTGAAGAAGCCTATGAGCCCCAACCCATCCCAGGCGGACACGTCACGGCTGAAGGCCAGACGACTTTTGAGCTTCCAACTCCCGCATGGATGAAGATGATAGAAGAACTTGGGACAACCCACTCAGCATGGGTAGGGCGTAGTTACACGCAATGCTGATGATTCAAGAACGCATTTTACAATCCCCGTACTTTGCTCACTTGGCCCCATGCAGATACATATCAGGGCACGAGCTACAGTATAAACCTTATTTCATGTTAATGGCAGAATATCAGTTAGCCATAGAGAAAGAAACAGGCAAAAAGCCCTCCCACGCAACTCAATTTGAACCGGAAGATTTGCCATTAGATGCGCAGCAAGGATAAATCTATCAACCAGAATGGCGCAAGGAGCTCTTACAGAACTATCCTGAAATGATGAGTACATGGGCCAAGGCACCACTACATTTAAAGTATAACCCATGTTGGGTACCAGTGCCACATCGCCGCTCCTGGAAGGCATTCGCTATTAAAATACAGAACAACAAACAATGCCAGGATTGGTTAAACTACCCATACTTCACTCCACCCACAGGACCACCAACAGTTGGATACATGATGGCCACGATTTGTCACTGGCTCCCTTGCTTGAAATGTATGGATGATATAGCAGCGCACATGACTGTCAAGATATTTGACATGATGCAAATGGTTTTCAAAGTCTTCCTACGCGTCAAGGCACCACATGTAAACACCCTGGGCTTCGAGCATGGCAATCTAGATCTTGCATATGACATGAGTACAACGCCATCGCTTTGGGTATGTTATCATTGGCATTGCAGAATCAAATATTTACTGGTGTGCTACAAGAAAACCTTCGAAGAGATGTTCGTAATCGGTTTTTGGGAATACCATTCAGAAGTGTTCATCAACACACCTACGTATTTACTTCAACTATTTGCCTGTGAACAGATGGTCTATTCCACGCATTATCGACTCCCGCCATCAGATGAACCACAACCCATTGATTGGGAGAAACTTGAGGTAGATCTGGCCCGAGTTATTTGAATATCAGAGCACACCCTCGCTCAAGACCTCCTACAGAACTACATCTGACAGACCGCACAACAAGGTTCTGTCGAGGACGACAGAAGCGAGAGGGAGGGGGGTGTTGGTAGCAGCCAGAGGCATAGAAGACGCGCAAGCATGTAAAGACAGAGCAGGGAGCCAGTCGAATCAATTTTTCAAAGATTTATGTTTTATAAATATTCTTCAAAACCTCAAACAATGATTTTCATCACTATTGTAGCATATGTAACATAGAAAAAACCCTTTTTGTAATTCATAGCTCCATTTTGTACAAGCCGAGGAGTCCTCAAGCCTGAGGAGCTTAGGTAGAATGAGCGTACCAATTTTGGTTATTTTTAGACACCGTTTAACCTCTCAAATAGCGCATAGGACCTATTTTTTAACTATGCCGATCACTAGATGTGAAACCAGTCAAAACTAGTCTAGAATCTATAAAAAGAGCTAGAGAGCTCATTTTTGAGGTTGGTAAGTGTGAGCTTAGAGCTATTTTGAGCTTGTAATTGAGATCTTGAGCAATAGAGTTGATTTCCTACCTTCCATTGTGTCTTGCTTGTCTCTTCGTAGTGTGTGTATGTGTGTGTGCATCTCTATGCTTCTTACCTTCACTCTCACTTCATCTCACATTCACGATCTTCATATCACTCCTATCTCTTCCGCGGATTGACATTAAGGAGGTGGAGCTTCTTAACGTGGTTCTCACCATTGTGCTAGAGCAACAGGCCTTGGAAGAAACGCATAAATACACAGAAGGGAAAGTTAATTTACCAGTGCAAGGGCACCATTATCAGGAGGCCCACCAAGAGATGCAAGTGAAAAAGAAACTCACAAAAGTACACCGTTACAGAGAAATCGGGTTGGATAATTCAAGCTCATCTTCGGATGCACAAGAAGAACCTGACAATTCATTATTGAATGTGGACATTCAAAGTGAATCAAAAGATTATGGACAATGGAACGAGTTGAATGCAGTTGACTACGCGGAAGCAAACGAAGGAACAAAGGTAAATGACAACTCTGTCCACCCCACTAGAGACAGCAAAAGCAAGGAGGCAAACAAAGAAGGGACACATGTCATCACAATCAATGAGACTTCCACCATACTTATCAAAGAGGCAACACCCATAAGCGAGGTTTCAATCAAGATACCAAAGAAAGAGACTCAAGCAGCGACAGTAGAAGAAGAGGAACCCTTCACACCAATAAGGGTCGTGGCAGAACCCTCCCCCATGGATGTCACATTTCAAGGGAGTGCCACGAAAGCTATTGAGTTGGATGAAGAAGAAAAGGTACAAAACATACAATTACAAATTAGACAACCATACAACGAAACTGTTCATGTCGAGCAAGGAAAAGATGTACAAACGGGTGAAGCTCCAAGCATTCCAAGGACATGGTTGAATGTCGACATCGCTCAACTCAAACCTGTTGTACAAGACATGATCAGAACCACACTAGATACACAACAACTAATGCTTGAGGCTGATGAAGACTATGATCAAGCGATGCAGGACAAGCATGAGCTTCAAGAAAAGAGTAAGAGTCTTTCCGCAAAATTAAAATTTGCAAGAGAAGAAGTACAACAGAAACAAAATGAAGTTCAAGAGTTCAAGAAACAGTGCAAAACTCTAGCCATGGAAAATGAAGGGTTGAAGGCACAGCTACAGGAATTAAAAAAGAAAATTGAAGCTAGCGAGGCCGAGAAAACGCGGATGAACGCAAGAAGTAAAATACTAGAATCACAACTAAAGGTATACATGGAAGAGGCAGAAAACCTAAGGAACCGGAACAAAGAGCTCATGACAGCTCTTCTAAGTGATCAGCCCGTTGAAATTCAGGGAAGCTCGGCCAAGGATATCAAAGAATTGGAAGAAAATCTAGCTAAGTATGAAGATCAGCTCAAAAAGGAGCAGGCCACCACTGTCGAATGGGAAAAAAGTTACATGGAAGACACTGCTGCTCTTAGAAACAAATGGAAGAAAGCGGAAAATAGATACCTACTGCATTGTAAAGAAGATACAGATCAACTCGCAATAGTGGCCAAGGAAATCCAAAAGAATAAGGAAACAATTTTGCAAGCCCAGGAAGAAATTAAGCAAAAGAAGGAGATGATAAAACAACTACAGGATCAACTAGCACACAAGGACATTGAGGGGACACCAATAGTTCCACAACCCGCCGCGGCTACTGAAGAGACTGAGGTACTTCCTCTCTCTCCCCCCTCACATCATTCACCGATAAGTGAGGAACAGGAGGTCCACATTGAACATAATACTCGGGACATTGCAGAACTGAGCCGACCGGAAAGGGCAGTACTGGTGTCCCAGCTTACTGCTAAATTCGAAGATCAAATAATCCAAGTGATGAAGGAGGCCCAAATCAAAAGAAAAAATTTGGATCAAATTTTGAAGCCCTTCAATGTAGCATATGGTCTCCTTAAAGAACAAATGCGACAATATATAAAGAATACTACACATAAAGATCCAGACAAGAACCTCCAGTTCAGCCAAGATACATTCACGTATACTCAAGAGGAATTCGAAAAGTCTGATCCCATATGGAGGCGGAAACTCTTGGAAAAAAACCCTACATTGCGGGTACAATGGGAAGCTTCACCATATGTGCCTCAAGTCAATCCATCATTTTGCCGTGTACCCCCAGATGCTCCTGGATGCAATTTTGGGAAGATCAGCGCCAGGGAAGCATAAATACTCAATGGCTGAATTATCCATTGTTACCTAGTCCGCCACATAACTACCTACCAACGGAAGAGTACATGGTAAAAACAATGGAATTTTGGATTGCAAGATATTCCACTATTCCGGATTTAGCGGTCAAAATGACAAATAAAATTTTTAGTATGATCCTTACTGTAATCAAAGTCATTCAGCACGCAAAATATACATTCTTGAATTTTATCGGCATTACGCAAGGATCAGAAGCACTCATTTTTTATCTTTCTACCATTTCGAGTCACTTAACACTTATGGCGTATTATTCTCGACTTCAAATCTTAATGCACGCCTAGTAGCTTATGACCAGCTTCTTTGCGGATCACCAACAAGCACCAAAGGATGGAGTGAAGTCAAGCCAGTGGAAAGAATTTATGATATGTCATGCCAATTTGCTGAATCAAAGAGAGCAAGCAGCCATACAAACCTATTCACGTCACCACAAAAGCCTGTCGGGGACGACAGAGTTCAGGAGGAGGGACGTGTGGAAGGGGAATCGAGCAAGTACATTAAGTACATTAAGTTAGTTTATGCATGCACCAAGGAAGCCTCACATGGTAGCTTACAACTCAAGTGATTTTAATCACTACACAAACATTGTAAATTCCGTTTTTGGTAGAATAGACTCCATTTTGTTCAAGCCGAGACGATAGAAGAGTCATGGTGAGAATGCATAAATGTGAGGCACAATCGGGAGAGGCCTATGATAACAAAGAAACCACCAAGAAAGTAGTGGTAGCCATAGAAGAAGGAGAAGAAAGATGCACTTACATAGGACACGACCTCACCAAGGAGGAGGAGTATGAATTGATAGCCTTGCTAAGAGAATACAGAGATGTATTCGCTTGGAGCTACAAGGATTTGAAAGGTGTGGACCCTGACATATGTTCACACACTATTCCCATGACCTTAGATGCTAAACCTTGTAAACAAAAGCCATATACATATAACGATAATTATGCTGCTAAGATCAAGGAGGAGATAGATAGACTCGTGGAAGCTGGATTTATCTATGAAATTGAGCACACTGAGTGGGTATCCCCCATTGTAGTGGTGCCCAAGAAGAATGGAAAGCTACGTGTGTGCATTAACTTGAAGAAGGTTAATGCAGCCACTATCTGAGATAATTATCCACTTCCCATCAGGGAGCATCTACTAGAAAGAGTAGCAGGCAAGGAAGTGTACAGCTTCCTTGATGGATTTTCGGGCTACAATCAGGTGGCCATTGCTCCAGAAGATCAGCATAAGACGGCTTTTGGCACAGAGTGGGGCATATTTGCTTTTAGATTAATGCCCTTTGGTCTCACCAATGTGCCAACCACTTTTCAAAGGCTAATGTGTCATGTATTTAAATAATTCTTGAGGAAAAACTTAGAGGTCTATGTTGATGATCTTTGTGCTCAATCCAACATTAGACAAACCCATGTTCCTGAACTCAGACAAATCTTTGACAAATGTAGAGAATATCAAGTCTGCCTGAACCCAGAAAAGTGTGTTTTCATGGTCAGGCAAGGCAAGATTCTAGGACATATAGTGTCAGAGAATGGCATATCCACTGAGGAAGAGAAAGTAAGAGCCATAGCAGAGTTACCTAGGCCAAAGAATGTCAAGGAAGTACAAGCTTTCATGGGGCATTGCAGTTATTACCGGCGTTTCATACACATGTATGCCATCATTGCAAAGCCTCTGTATGGACTTTTGACTAACTTTGAGTGGATTGATGAGTGTGAGGACTCCTTTAATGAACTCATAAGAAGATTGTGTTCAGCACCAATCTTGACCACACCAGATTGGAATAAACCCTTTCATGTTCACGTGGATGCATCCAATTATGCTATTGGATGTGTACTCGCACAACCTACTGGTGAAGGTAATATGGATCTTCTCATTGCCTATGCTAGTAGACAACTAAATGCTGCTGAACGGACATGGATGCACATACCTATGTGAAGAGGTGTGATGTGTGTCAACAAACTTAGTATCCTATACGTAAAGATGAGATGCCATTGAAACCTATGATGGGTGGACGTGCATTCTCTAAGTGGGGAATAGACTTTGTTGGTCCTTTTAATCCCCCAGCTAAGGGTTCACATTCTGAGTATATCATTGTGGCCACGGATTATCTAACCAAGTGGGTAGAAGTGAAAGCCACATCGAAGAATGATGCCCAAACGACCGCTAAATTCTTATTTGAGAATGTGTTCACTCCATACAGGCTACCCATAGAGCTAGTAAGTGATAGAGGGACTCACTTCTTGAATGAAGTCATTGAAAATCTTCTTCAAGAGTTCTTGGTAATACATAAGAAGTTTGCCCCCTATCACCCACAAGCTAATGGACAAGCCGAAAGCACAAATAAGATTCTATGCAATGTGCTAACCAAATTAGTGAATAACAAATGCTCTGATTGGGACAAACAGCTACACCATGTTGTTTGGGCATACAGAGTTGCCTATAAAACGGTACTCCAAGCCACGCCCTTTCAGATGGTTTTCGGCCAAAATGCAGTGCTACCATTGGATTTTTTGATACCAACCTTGAAAGTAGCACAAGAGCATGATTGGACAGGCCATGAGTTGTCCTCTAGAATCTTTGATCTTGAACGATTAGGTGAAACACGATTGAGGGCTGCAACAGGAATTTATGCAGCCAACAAGAGGCAAAAGGCATATTTCGATGCACATGTCAAGGATAAGGGCTTGAAAGCAGGAGACCTAGTCCTGGTCAACACCTTGAAGCAACATGCACGGAAGTTAGAGAAGAGAGGTTATGGGCCAATGATTATCAATAGGATCTTCACAAGTGGAGCAGTTCAACTAGCCACTCTAGAGGGTGATATTCTACCAAGTTACATAAGTGGATGCAGAGTCAAGTTATATCAAGAACCCCTGACTGAAGAGATGCTAAATCGACTCAACACTGCCAAGAAACGTAAAGAAGAAGAGAAACGAATTCGAGAAGAAGCACAGGCAGAAGCTTTAGAACGCATCCGATGAATGAAATTGAGGAGACAAGGTAGAGACCAGCCTATGCCTGACACTCAAGAATCTCTAGGCTATCCCATGGCCATGTGCGAGGCTTCAGGTGGACATTGCCATAGAATAATCGACCGATGGCCTTTTGTAACCCTAGAAGTAGGACAAGGAGAGAGTGTAAGGATAGTGAGAGCTTTAATTGACTCAGGGGCAGCCACTAGTGCAGTTCGACTTTCTTACTGCCAAGAGCTGCAATTACAAATCAATCCTAGAGGCATATCTCATAGGATTGGGAGGTGTGGAAACCCCTTGCATTGGTGAGGTGGAACTTCCCCTCTACATTCAAGAGGTGCTAATGGCAGTCAAAGTGCTAGTGTGTGAAGACGAGGATCTTACCGAACCTCTTGTCCTGGGCCAAGACTGGATCTATGATCATGCAGTCAGCCTCAACCTAAGATGTGGCCTTCTTCAGGCATGGGTGGGCCAAAACCACATAACGATTGAATTAGAAAATCAAGCACATAGGCCGCTAAAAGAGGCACTGAATCCTGGTCCTTCGAGGAGTCCACCTGAAATGAACGATGCTACTCTTGACCAAAGTTCTATGGTGCAAAAGATTGCCACTCATGACGAAGGTACAGAAGTCCACAAGGAGTTCCCTTCTTTTCGAAAGAGAATTCGAGGAAAGCAAGCCGGAAAATACAAGATAGAGAGGATCCCGAGGACCAAGAAGAATGAACACCAATCGGTACAATACAAAATACCCCATGGCATGAAGCAGATCTGGATACGCAAAGGTGAACAACCCTCGGCTTTGGAGATAGGATTCCAAAGAAGCATCAAGCAAGCTATAGTGTTGAGGACTACAGCGAAAGAGTACCCTAGGCATCAATCTAGACAAACCATTTCTATTTGGGTTCCAAAGCAGTCAATGAAGGCGATCCCAAAAGCTAGACAAATATGGGTGCCCAAGACTTGCTTACTAGCTCAAATAACTTCACCTCCAATCACTAGATCAAACCAACACTCAGGAGTCCTATTGGCTCCCATCCAAAGGCAAACATCTACACTCCACACCACCACATTCTCGGTCACGCCTCGGAATGTTTGGAAATGGGTACCCAAAAGGTCCCAAACCCAACACACTCCAGTACGCAAACCTTCACACATCATCGCCAATAAAAGCAATGATTCCAGCATCCAAGTTTGGAGACCTAAACCCCATATCAAACCCATTGACCCACCTCTGTAAATCCTTCCCCTCTGATGTAGGTGCATTCTGAGAACATTGCACATCCAAAGTATGCATCTAGAGTGAACCCTAACCTACTAACCCACATGTACACACATCACGAACACTTCACCCACTAACCTCTAACCACTCGGAATGTCATGTTGGTATTGTGGAGGGAACACCATAACATCCTGTTTCCTATGCAATGCTAATGTGCCTCTCTCTTCTTCTAGCAGATAAGCATCAGCAACTACAAGCACTCTCATGGCAGAAGTAGCAGGTCCGAGCTCATAGGCAGGAGTAAGTACTGCAGGAATTGATGTGGATAGTCGACATGTTGATGTGCCACCAACTGAACGACCTGTGGAGCTGCAACACCTTCAGCAGATCCCGGTACCGGATCCACTCACAGGGATCACAAAGAGAGTCCATGCCAATTCTCATTGGTTCAATGGCATGCCAAGTCCATTAGGAGAGGCCAAGTATATATGGGAGTCTAAGTGTGAGTATGACAGATCATGGGTCCGATTCCAATTTTTCTCCAAGGAGTTTGAGACTCTATAGAACACAGAAGATCTCCAGACCATATGGCAACGTGCAGGGCTAGCCGAATACTTTCAAGCACCACTACCTAAACCAGATCTCCTCCGATGCTATTATTTGGTCTCCACATTACAAGCTAATGAAGAAAAGGACAAACCAGGAACATTCGTACTTCCTTCCTTGCTGGGAAACAACGAGTTGAAAAGGTTTGAACTTACACTGGAATTGGTGAGCGTTGCTTTGAATATGCACGGTACACATGTACCTTCCGAGAAGGATGCTCTCATTCCTACTAACATGAAGGATAGGAAACTATTGAAGCTTAAAGATATGGCAGCACTCACACCAAACGTGTCCATCCCTCTCCATATGTGCATGCAACATTTTGCTTTCCCTGGTCAAGACCGATTTCACACAACCGCACAAAAGAATTTGGTTCGCTCTCTACTTGGCGGAGACAGGTGCGTTACCAATTACGCTTCCTGTATGGATTGTGGAGCAGTTGTATGAAGCAAATAAAAGGTCATCTAGGAAATTAGTGGTGAATGGTTGCTGTGCAATCACACACATTATCTACCGGTGCTTAGCATACAATGTACCCATTGAACGTCCTTTAACTTGGGCACAATTACAAATGTTTAAGAGGCTCAAGACGTCCACACATCAATCCAAGCGCATGAGGGGTTCGATCCCTTGTGTCCAGACACGTGAAGTTCTGACTACTCCTGAAGTATCGCAACGAGGAGAGGCCACTGTACCTCCCTTTACCATTAGAATACCCAAGTCTGGATCTGAAACTACAACACAAGCTGCCCCTTCGGCTCCTCTTGTTCCATCCGAATTTGAATTTGCTACGACTGGAGATGCTGAAGGGATGGGTCCCCTTGACTTCGAAGCATTCTTACAAAGTACACAACTCTTTGATGTAGAGTTTTATTCAGATACAGAAGAACATGGCACATCTTCACAAAGAAGGAGAAAATCCACAGAAGGTCACCATGTAGATTGGGGTGACGATCAACAAGGTCAACAACAAGGACACCTAGAAGAAGAAGGAGCATACGAAGAGGAGACCACTGAAGCCCCCGCTTATACAATAGAACTCCGAAGGCTATATCAAATCATGGAACGAGTGCAATCGCAACAATTGCTCACCGAACAGAGCAGTAGGGTACTCATGGCTCAGCTTTTGGAAGAAGCAGGAGTTGACTCAGAATACAGTGAAGGTCTCTTATTGATGGCAGAAACATATGGGGTAGTAGAAGCAATTCGAACCGTGATTCGGAGGTCTCCAGTGCAATATGATCCACGAAGATTCCAAACACGATCGCGGTCAGGCAAAAACATCCAGATCCCTGTTACGAGAGCAGAAGGGCCTATTATTACATCAGAACCCATTAAGACAACCTCCCAAGCAGCTGTAACTTCTGGCCAAGAGCACTCAGTCACCCATGATGAATCAACCAAGCCACTACCACCCACACCCCCACCATCGCCTCCTAGAACAGAAGCCGTGGAGATCACCTTGACCACTCAACCCACCGAACAAACCTTCATCTTCCGTACTCCCACCTCTAGTTCAACCCTATTCTCCACCCCTGAAAACGCAATCTATGAAGCTACCACCATCACTACACAATCCACCGAATCGCTCATAGAGCCTGCCCTAGGACATCCATCCCCCATGCCCTCAGCCATAGGCCATCTCGATTCTAGATCCATATTCTTGGGATTCCCTACTACCACGCCACCTTTTATGGCCTCCCTGCCTTCAGAATCTCACCTCCCAAACCCCATCCCTCCAATTCTCCAACCCCTCCACGCCTTTCTTTTAAGAACATTTCAACCCCGGTCTCAATCATTTCCTCTATTTTCAGTTCCCACACCCTCTTCTCACTTATTCACCACTTTCACACACACACCACCTACCATTCCAATATATGGTAGACACCACACTCGCATCCACTCTTGAAAGCATGGACATTTCACCACCCACAGCACCTCCCCCACCCCCCACACTTCCACCTCCTCCCATTCCCCCTCCACCAATTTCACCCACACACACGTCTTCAATAGACACATAATTCACTCTTCCCCTTCCCCAATTCCCTTCCCATGCATCTTCCATTGTACACACCACACCCTCATCCATAGGCAATGCATTGGACACTATGCTCGCATGTATATCACAGTTAAGGACAGAGTACAATCAGCTCCAACAACATAATGCACGACTACAAGAGCACTCGGAGGTACTGCAACATCATCTTGCTACACTAGAAGAGGAGAATGCTCGCCTCCTTACACAATTCCAAACTCTACAAGAGGCACATAGCATATTGGAGGTACAATTACAGAACACAGACCAGGAAGCAATACAAGTAGTAGAAGGTCATCTAGAGACACATCTAGAACGCAATTCAAAGCTTCAGTGAAATATGGCCCTACTCAAGCGACACCTTGCAGCAGCTCATGAAGAGAATCGACACATGCAATTACAGAATTAGGAAAACCTAAAAGTAGCTATCGAAAACACACCTGGGGCACCCATCAGTCCCTCAAAGTTTCAAGCAATGACCCCCGATAATATCAAGATAATCTTAGAAGACTATGCCACCCTACTTGAAGCCCATGACCAGTTATCAGAGGAACTGGGTCAACTGAAGTAGAAACACCAAAAAGAAACAACCGCTGCCTCTCAAACCACCTCCTCCGCAGCTTCACTTCTCACAGACTCAGAGGCCTTAAAAGATCTCCAGAAACAGGTCACAAAATTGCAAGCATGCCTACTACAATGTGAGAGACCTCCATCCCCACCAGAGGCTCCCACCCATGAGGAAACAGTACAAATTCCGGTGGAACAAACGTTTGAAGAAGAATATGACCCACAACCATTCCCAGGAGGTCAACAAATCGAAGAAGGTCAGGATACGTTCGAAGCACCACGACCCCCTTGGCTACGACAAGTTGAGGAAATTGGGAGGTCACATGAAGAGCGAACAGTCGTGCAAAATAAGGCCATGAGGATCATAGAAGATACTGTATTACAATCCAATTACTTCAAGAACCTGTCATCTAGACGCCTTATCCTCTCATCCGAACTCCAATACAGGCCATACTATATCATTTTTTCTGATTATAACGCAGAAATACAGAGAGTCACAGGCAAGATTCCTACCTTCGCTACCTAGTTTCAACCGGAAGACCTTCCTCAAGACGTGCAAAAGGCAAAATTTGTCAACCAACATGGCGGCAGAAACTTCTTGAGAAATATCCTGAAATGCTGCCGACATGGAACAATGCACCTTTACATCTCCTATACAATCCATGCTACGGTCGAGTTCCATGGCGCAGGTCTTGGAAAGCATTCAACATTAAAGTTCAGAACAATGCACAATGCAAGGAATGGCTAAACTACCCGTACATAGCGCCACCGTAGGGACCACCATCGATAGCGTACATGATGGCCACAATTCGACATTGGATGCCTCGATTGAAGCCCATGCCAAATGTGGCAGCTCAAATGATGCTTAAGATTTTAGATATGATGCAGGTAGTACTGAAACCTTTAGAAATGCAATAGCACCACAGGTACGTCTATCGGGGTTTACCAATGGAAATTACCATTTGGTGTATGACATGAGCACCACCCCCAGTATTCGTGTGGCTTACGCCTAGCATGCACGCATCAAATATCTCCCTACATGTTACAAACAGACATTCGAAGAAATGTTCAGATCAGGTTTCTGGGAGTATCACTCGGAGGTCTTCGCACCGAAGCCAACACACCTGCTCCATCTCTTTGCTTGTGAACAAGCTATGTACTCCGAGTACTACACCACACCGCAACCAGAGGTCCCCGGTGCAATAAACTGGGATGCATTGGAAGCAGACCTAGCAAGAGGCTTATGGATAGGAGAACATGAATTAGCCACCAATGTCATCCAATACTATATCGACCACCCTATAGAGCAGAGGTCTGTCAGGGGCGACAGACACTAGGAAGGGGGCAGTGTTGGCATACAAGTCAGATGAAGAGCATACCAGCACAACAGAGCGGTCATGCACAATACGGCAACAAGGCCTAATCATTTTTTCCATGGACCAATCACAGCTCAAGTGATTTTAATAACTACACAAACATTGTAAATTCCGTTTTTGGTAGAATAGACTGCATTTTGTTCAAGCCGAAGAGTCCTTGAGCTTGAGGAGTATTAGAGTTAGCTACATACCAATTTTCATAATTTTTAGACTCCGTTTTGAGCCCTCAAATAGGCTCTTGAACCTAATTTTTAACTAGGCTGGACACTAGGTCTGGACAAGGCCAAAGCTAGTGAGAAAACTATAAAAAGAGCTAGAAAGCTCATTTTTGGGGGAGATTGTTGGTGAATTCAGCATATGTAAGAGACTTTTTGACTAATGCAAAGAACTCCATTGTTCCTCTCCTTGTTCTTGCCTTGTGTGCGCGTGTGTGTGTATGTGTGTGCATGTTTGTGTGCTTCTCACTCACGCACTTGTGCCTTCACTTGCTCATAGTCTTCATACTAGTCCTCACGTCTCCACAGATTGACAATTATGAGGCGGATCTCCTCATGTTGGTACTCACCATTGTGCTGGAGTGACACCACGTGTATTCAGAACCCTTAGACAAGCTATAAACGAGAAGCAAAAGCCTGTCAATGGACGACAGAGACAAAGAGGGGGAGAGTGTTGCAGAGCAAAGAAGCACAAAAGAGGAGCCCCAAATTTTTCAAAATTAATGGGCATATTTTTCTTCTTCAAAGTCTTAGGAAATTCCCTCAAGATATGTAAATGCACTAGAGGAGTCCTCTAGATGCATAATTGCAAATCATTGTAATATATTCCTTGTAAAATAGTAGGAGAATAGAGATTAGTCAATAAAGTGCTTGTCACTTGTGTGAAAGGACCAATTTTTAGGGCACATGTATATAAGTCACTTTGTGACTCTTTGTAAAGATTTTTTGCCATTGTGAAGAAGGAGAGCTTCAGAATTTCAAATTTGCTTCTTTCCTACAAATTTTCATCTTCTCTTTGATTTTGTATGTGTATGTGTAGCTTGGAATGTGTGTGTAAGGTTGTTATCTGCCCCATCCCCTTGTCTTTGAGCTATTGTAGTGTGTGTGCGAGCAAGTAGGAGTGGTGAAGTGAGTGTGGAAGTTTCCCGCCATTCACTATTTCTATCATAACTTGAAGTACAATTGTCAGAATCAAGTGAAACCACCTCTAATAGAAGCATCTCGTCTAGATCTTGGAAATGGACATGGTATTGGTCATATTCAGAGTTTGGAGCGAGGAGAAATCCTCGATTTAATGAAAACTGTTGTAAGTGGTATCACGGCAAGCACTTTTAGTAGTTAAGTGAGTTAGTGAGGTAGGTTAGTCTTTTCTCATGCATGCTAGCTGAACCACTTCATTTTCCATCATGTGTGCACACGTCCTCATACATTTGGTTAGGTCGGTTGATCTGATTGACAATTAAGCGTGTGTTAATTCCCCACTATACGCACTTGTGTGGCAAACGAGATTTAGTCTCTTTGGCACAAGTCCCTAAGGCTTTGTGACTTAGGTACACAACACTCTTCTCCAAGAAGTACTCCATAGGTGCTCCTCAACACGCTCCTAGAGTGCACCATGGTTGCCCCATGTGTGCTAGAGCACCACCTCTACTAAGGGACCAAGAACCGGTGTTGCCAATTGGTGTGTGATGTCTAACAAAGTGACCCAAGAATCTCTTATATAGGTTTTAAAGCTCCATGTGAAAAACTTACAAAAAAGCTCTTTATTTTAATCCCATCGCTTTTCAAATTGCTTTTTGTTTTATTTTAAGTGAGTTTGCTTTATTTTTAAAGTTGCTGCTAGCTAACTTTAAAAATAACTTCTTGACCTAGTTTTTCACACTTCTAACTACCTGATGAATGATCTGACAACTTTTTTATGATCCTCATGCCAAGAGCTATCATATGAGGTCAAAACCCTAAATTAATAGAAAATTAGGGTTAGGGTTTTCTCTCAAATTTGATCTTTGATGACTGAATGTCATATACCATTGGAAATCTCTCTTCAAGCTCTACAAGATAGACTCATAAAAATTTTACCCATTTTTGTGCCAAAAATGACTAAGTACCGAAATTAGGATTTCTGCCCTAAATGGATTTTCGACTGATGTGACATTGTTTTCCAACAATCCCCCCTGCAATGTCATATTGGCACAAATTGAACTAGATATGTAACTTCACTCATCTGCAAATTGTCATAAATGTCAAACTTGTACTCGCAAATCGACCTTCAAACCTTTTTTGCAAAAGTCTTCTTCAAAACTGAATTTGGCTTTCTTCAAACTTCAGAAAACTGATCTTGCTGAATATGAACCATAATACCTGAGAAAATATGCAAACTAGATATCCAATAGTCTATACATCAAGCAATCACTGCTTGACAACATATGTAGCATGAACTAACACTGAAGCTACTATCTCCTGTAATATGTTTTCTCAAACCAAAATTTCATATCTATGATGTCATCTTGTCTTCATCTTTGTTCTATTTGTAAGTCCTTCATACCTCTTTCCTTCAGAACCTGGTATAAACATATATGTGTGCACTTTTGAAAATATACCTCTGTGAAATTTCAAATTTCTCTTCAATAGAACTCTGGAACCTTCTCCTCATCAGGAACACCTAACAGGAACTTTCTCCAGACATTATCCTTCTTCCTTCTTCTTTCAAAGCTGGAATATAAAGAGAAACTAACAAAGGAAATATAGGAATACCTGATATAGGAATACCTGATATTGGAATACCTGTTATAGGAATACCTGAATACTTATAGGTATGAATCTCCATTCTTTCACATATGGCTGAAAAATAAGTCTTCATGTTTCATCACCCCCTGGATGATTTAATGCTAGTATCCTAAATTCTTCAAATATATCAGACTTTATAAAATCTTGAATGTCTTCCTTCATAAATCTAATTTTTGATAGCATTAATACCTCTGTCTGAAACAAATAATCTGAACCCTTTTATTAGCATTGTGCACATGCCAACAACTTTCCCTGTCATTCCTCAGCTTCCCAAAAATCTAGAATAAGATTACTTAATCTATCATAAAAACCTTGCTGAAAGCATTTTAGGATTCATAACCTTCTACAACATAACATGTATCTTCTTCTATTCCTCTGCAATACAAATCTGATAGAATTTGAACCTTTGAGTTACTTCTTCCAATGTTCAAAGCTTTACAAACAAAGGATAGATATCTGACTCAAAAATACTCAAGATCTTCAAGATCATTCAAGATCATACAAGATCATACTATATCATCCTAGATCAATGATCTTTCCAACAAAATACCTGTGTAGATGTGCTCTTATCAAACCGTCATGATTGAATGTTTGATTTGTTACCTGAATGTCTCTAAGTGTCCATGCTTCTCACATAAAGTTGTTAAAATTTTCTTTAAACAAAACCTTCTCAAGAATCTGCAAATTCTACTTGAAACATAAGTCGACAAACTTCTCACCTTGAGAACTCCAAACGCTCCAAGTTGATACTTCATATCTTCATATTTTACCCGGATGAAATGTGATAGTATCTGCTTGATTTTCTTTTGGCTAACTCCACTTCTCAATCAAGTGATAGGATTTAATGGAACACCTTTTTGAATACAAGCATGTATCCAAAAAATAAGACAATCATAGAGAGTAGATTCTTTATCTGACTGGTACATCAAAAAATCTGCTTTTTTTGAAGTTTTCTTAAGAGTTGGATAAAGAAGTAATATACTTCTCTGCAACTTGTCATATACCAAGTAGCTCTAAATTGACACTCCAAGAATTCTTTGAGGGAACATATAGCTGCCTGCTCAAAATCTTCAACTTATACATAACACATACACATATGAGTCAAAACATATAAGCTTCCTTTCTCTCAATGCAACTCTTTGTCAAAACCTACTAAAACATGATCAAGTATAGCGCAAAACAAGCAACCGCTTCTTCTTCACACAAGATGTTCTCATAGACTTGTCTTTGGATGAAGAGCATAAAGTAGGAAACGTATATGGAAAATATATGAGAAAAGGAAGTATTACTTTTCTTTTGGAAATACTGGACTTTCTTCTTCTGCATCTTTCTTCCACTTGATGATGTCAACATCTTCAAACTTCTCTTCCATACCCTTTGTTCTCTTCATCTTGAAGTAGCAAGCACGCTTGACTTCTTCAAATGAATTTTTCTCTTCCTATAGTGCTAAGAGTAAGAGACAAAACAAACATGATATACAAATGGAAGTGAACATAGAATCATGTTTTACGATCTCTCATATCTCTGAATCAAAATTCTACTTCAAATGTGACTAAGATGATTGAATTCACCAATCTTTTTCCTGAAGAATGAATTACCTCTCTAGAGTTACCTCTCTACATACAAAATGCGAGCAAAAAAAACTTCCATCCAACTTATAACACAAGATTGGCTGAAAACAAGATTGATATGCTCTCCACATTTGTCTTCTTAGATGAACTTTCTTGCCATGAAAGAGATCTATCAAAAACTCTCTAGAAAAACCTCTAGATACCCATTTTGATGTAGCCTTTAACTTTCAAATAATGAAAGTGTATAAAAGCACTCCTTGAATCCTTCAAATCTCTTCATAATTGCTCTTCTAAGATATGAACTGCAAATGATAATCTGATAATAGAAACTGATACCTATGATTTGATGTTAATCGGATTCCTTCATCTTCTCCAAACCATTTTTATTCCTTGAACTTGAAGTATCCTTCTCTTCATCAACTCTTGGTCTTCAAACACTACTTCTATAAGGTATTTTCATACTCTTCCAAAAGTACTCTAATGCTAACAGATCAACTTCATACTCCACAATGATGATTAAACATGTAATTGAATTGTCTAATTCTCAAATATTTACTCATCTAGATTAAGTGTGTATGTCAAATGTCAAATGTTAGAAGATGCTCTTAAATTATATGTTGTAACCTCAGGAATCTAGAAATCTAGGAACCTAGGAAGCTAATAACCTGGGTACTTGTGAGCCTTGAAACCAAAATTCTTAATCAAAGCCGTAAAGCTCTGATACCAAATGTTGAAAATTTAGTAGGCCCATAACTAATATCACAGTCCATAGTTCCATAGGTTTCCAAGATCTACAAGACATATTCCAACAATCTTCCAATATTGACAAAACATGAACATTCCATACTTTAATCATACAAATGATGAGACAAAGATAGAGAGAGATTAGACAACATGTGTAAAGTGTTACGTAAGTCACTGCTTACTCACACTATCATATATACAAATGTCAATTTACAATGTGGAAGCAAAACTCTCAACCACTCTATGTGAACACCAATAGATCGAAGAGTGTATGTACAGATAATTCTCTTGTACCTATGCCGAATAGGACTCCTCCTAATATGGATGACACTTCCATATACTTCAAGTAGTACCTATGTGCATCAAGAGAATATGTACCTGAACCCTTAACATAAGATGTAAATCTTATGTTAAGCTCCATCCAATGTCTTCGAAGTACAACAAAATCTTCATGTAGAAGACGATCTTCAAGTACATTCTGTAGATGGTTGATGCACACCACCAAGCTGCTGATGGGTAAGTCCTCTCCATAAGCAAGAGTGTAAGAACACTCTTCTCTAAGAAGTACTCCATAGGTGCTCCTCAACATGCTCCTAGAGTGCTGCTTGTTAAGCTCATTGCTTTTTGCCTTTTGTTATCTGCATACATATAATTGCTTGTAACATTGAAGCTCCTAATTTTTCCAATGACATCACTCTATTAGATAATTCATGTCCTTTCCATTCTACTTGCTTTGCTACCTTCAGGGTTGGTATTAGAAATTCTAGTGGTATTATTGCATTCTGACCATAAACCAAATTAAATGGAGTGGTTCCTATTGCAGTTTAATATGCTACCCTATAGGCCCATAGGATATGATCAAGTTATCCCAATCTGATATTTTTGGGGTAACAACTTTGTAAGTACATTGCATAAAATTTTGTTTGCGCTTTCTGCTAAGCCATTGGCTAGAGGATGATAGGTTGCTGATTTTCTATGAATAATCATAAAACAATCAGTTAGATTTTTAATAACCTTGTTAAGGAAATGAGAACCCCTATCACTTACCAAATCAATTGGTAATCCAAATCTAGTGATTATGTTGTCATAGAGAAACTTAGCAGGTGTGTGAGCATCATTTTTTCTTGTAGCCTTAGCTTCATCCTATTTACTGAGATAGTCAGTGGTGACAATAATATATTCTACATGAGAACTTCTAGCACTGGATGTATTGGTCCAATAAAATCTAATCCCCATTTACTAAAACCTCTTTCAGAAATCAAAGGTATTAAAGGCATGTTATCCTTCTTTCCAAGTTGCCTTGATCTTTGACATATATCACATCTTTTGACAAATACTTTTGCATCTGGAAAAAGAGTTGGCCACCAAAAACCTGAATAAGGTATCAGTTTGGCAGTTCTTTCTCCTGAAAAATGTCCTCCTGCTATTCCTAAATGTGCCATCTCCAAAATTTCCAAATACTTCTCTTTAGGAACACAAATTCTTAAATATCCATCTATTCCTTTCTTATACAGTTGTTCCCCTATTAATTGATATTCTTAACTTAACTCCTTCATATTTCTAGAATCTGTATTCTACTCATGATTCTTCTTAGGATTTTCCTAGAACGAATACAAAGTGGCTAATTTAGTAATTCTTTTTGCTTTGACAGGTTTGGCAGTGCATATTATATCTCTCAACATCCTGTCCTTTGGTTGGCTAGTGTACTCCCATTCTAGATAAATTATTTAGAGTTACAATATTAGAAGAATGAACACATGGATTCGAATAATATGCTTTCTCTAAATAATTTCTTTGCTCTTCCTCTGGAGTACAATACTCCAACATACCAATATGATTTGCAAGGTACAAATGTCCAGCCAATAATACAAAGTTTCTACTTTGTAATAAGAGATGTATTTTATTACCCATATTCTTACATGGTCCAACTATAAGAAGTGGCACCAAAGGCAATGCCCAACCAAGAGCACTTTCTACTTTGAATAGATAAGCATCTGGAAAGTCATCATTAATGGGAAGAGTTTGTTATTTTGTGTGGATTCTAGACAAATGATCTGCTCTCAAATGTGTTTTCCCTTGTCTAACCACTACAAATTTGAATTCCACTAAGAGTAAGAACCATCTTACAATTCTTTGAGTATGAAAAGGTTTGTTTACCGAATATAATGATGCTTGCTGATCCATAAAGAACTTAAACTTAATGGCTAGCAAATAATGTCTATATTTTTTTACTACAAACATCATTCCTCATCCTTCTCTTTTAGTAGTGGTATAATTCCTTTCTGTTTGCGTCAATTGCCTAGTAGCATAAGCAATGGGGAAATCTAATTTACTTACTTCAATAGGTTGTGCCAAAACACATCCTAGAGAAAAATTAGAAGAATCCACTTGAACATGAAAGATTTCATCCCATTGTGGTGTTTTCAAAATAGATGTTGTCACTAAACAAGTTTTTAAAATTTCAAAGGCTTCATCACATTCTTGGGTCCATTCAAATTTGTTTATTAGAGCATATAAGGGTTTAGCAATATCTGCAAACTTATGAACAAAATTCTTGTAATAACCACAATGACCCATAAAGGTTTGAAGTTCTTTCACATTGGTTGGCTTGGGCAAATCCACCATTGCTTTGATTTTCCCCTCATCAGTAGAGATCTCATTCTTGGAAAGTATGTGTCCCATCATTCTTCCTTGTTTGACAAAGAACACACATTTCTTAGGGGTAAGGCACACTTTATAGATTCTACATTTTTTGACTATATTCTCCAAATCTTGTAGATAATTTTCTCTTTTCTTATTTGAGAAAGCACAAAGGTCATCTACATAGATTTCCATCATGCTTCTCAAAAAAATCTTTGAACACATGAAACTTTAATCTTTGGAATGTAGTTGATGCATTCATTAAACCAAATGGCATAACCCTAAATGCATAGATACCCCATTTTCTTGCGAAGCCTGTCTTATGTTGATCTTCTATTGCAATAGGAACATGGTTATATCCTAAAAATCCATCCAAGAAACTATAGACCTCTTTGCCAGCTATTCTTTCTAGCAAAAATGGATAGATATCCCTTATAGTTGTAGCATTGACTTTCTTCAAGTCAATACAGACCCTAAGTTTTCCATTTTTCTTTGGAACTACAACTTTATGAGAAATCCACTCAGTATACTCAATTTCATAAATGAAATCAGCAACCAATAACATGTCAATTTCCTCTTTTATTTTTGTAGAATATTTATCATTGAAGATGTAATTAAGATTAACATAAATAACATATTTAATATGTCAATCTTGGAAGTATGTTAAGACCACAACCCCTTCTAGTACCAATGGGATCCAAGAAATTGCAAGCAAAGACTATATTATCCAAGATATTCTTGAAGAGAAAGTTGAAAACTAGGGTTTGAGATATTCTGAGATAGAAGTAAGTAGTTTTTATGATTATTGTGCCCAAAGCATGCTATTTTTCATGTAGAATCCTAATATGAGCTCATAATTAAATTTCATGACTTGTATCAGGATGAGAGAATCATGATTCTAACACAAATTGTATTCTTCATAACAAGCAGTATTATTCTGCAAATAATCTTTCAATATTGTAAGAAACATCTCTCCTCACAAGGTTCACTGAGTAATATAGAGGTCTCACAAACAAAATCCATGTGAAACACAAGGGAAATATTTACATTCATCCATGAAAACTTTGGAAAAGAGAGGAAACACGAATTTCTACTAAGAGCTCTCAAATTCTCATTCAAAATCAAGTACAAATGATCAGAAATCCTACATAAAAGAATTTGACATTTATACTTTTTCTAGTGTCCATGTTCACACTTGAAATTAGGTCCTTTCAATTTCTAAAATAAAAATAATTAAGATTGAGAGCTTCAAAAAATCTCTAAAAAATACATAGCATCTAATGAATCATGAGAAAGAATCTTCCTCATTTTTACATCATTCTAACCATTGTATATACAATAATTATCTAATTTACAAAAATCCTTTCATCTTCAAAAAACACATTCTAACACCCACATACTTGGATGATTAGCAAAATACTCATGGAACCTTATATGATCAATCCCTTGTAAAATCAAGTACATTTACCTTTGTAAAAGTGCATTACTTGCATGTGGAGTTAGGAAGCTTCAAATCATGATTCATTTGGTAGTTGATTGATGAGAGAGTATATCCTATACTTTAGGATTCACTTTTAGGTGGACCTTTTGAATCTGAATTCAAACATTGGCTCGAAACAAGGATCAAATGACCCGTGTGATATTCTCGACTCCATGAGATCATTTTCAAAGGGATACATTGTGAATTGAGAGCTCACTTCATAGCTCATTGACCTTCCATACATTGATCAATAGGTTATTCCTAATTATATTGTATTTGTTCATGATTTAATACATACATTATAATTACATCTTAATTTCACTTCTCTACCATGACTACATCAGTTTAGTGATCTTCTCAGAGCTTGTTCTCAGCGCATGATTGATCATTTGCCATGATTTAAATCATCAGAGCTTCAAAATAATGTCTAGTTTATAGCTACAAAATCTCACTATCATTGCTTCTATGAATCAAGAGATATTAGCATTTCATTACTCTCTCATATGTTGGCTGACGCACGCTGAAAATGTCAGGCATGTCCAATGATTTTCTAAACATCATACTCAACATGTAGTTCATCTTTTTTTATGAAATCACTCACGTTTCATAGTTGTGTAAGTTATTTAGACATCACCAAAAGGAATTAGGCTGATTGCTACTGTGCTCAAAGAACTGTTCAATATAGTGAACACGTGTAGAGACAAGAATAACAAGTTTATGACCTTGAATTAATTTTCCACCTACCTATTTTGATCCATTGATTAGTGGAACATGTTCCAAGCAACATAGGTGATTATTTATGATCATTGGCAAGCTAAAAAGGCCCAATACACTCTCTAGTACTTTTTCTTGGCTAGTGTGAAGCAAGTTTAAGCAACACCAATTCATCTCTGAAGATTATCCTCCATCTCGTCTAACACATTTATGTATATGTGCATGTATATTTGTGCATGTATAGGTGATGAGTTTGTGTGAATATTATGTGTATATATTTTATGTGAATGAGCATGTATAGATGCATGCATATGAGCATGTGTGATTAATGTGTGTGCATGTGCATGTTATTAATCATGTGTTTTTGTGAGTGTGCATGCATATGCATGAGGGTACTTATATGTATGTGCATAGATGTGTGAATTTGCATTCATTTCAATGTATGTATGCATATGGGCATATTTGTCAGAACTCATTTCTATGTGTATGAGCTTTGTGTGTAAGTTTTTATGTTCATGTGTGTTTGAATTCATCTATGAGTGTTTGAATTCATCTATGAGTGTACTTATGTATTTTTCTAATTATGAACATAGATGTTTGAGGTAAAGCAAAGTGAAGAGTAGAAATACCCAAGATTTGATCGAAAGACTGATGGATTTGAAGTGAAGTGAAATGATCCAATACCGCATTGTAGCCAAGAAGGCCGATTCACTTCGGGCATTATCATTACACATCCGCACTATAAGTGAATATCACATGATCATTAAACTAGAACTTATTTTGTCATCTTAGTTTTGAACATATGTTGTATAGGTCGATCTTTTTGATGCTTTCATTACTTCAAAGAACCTATGCTTTAATTACTTCAAAGAGGAGTCTTATATTGACGACTTGTGAATGTATACATTCTGTAAAGATTGAGTTACATTTAGGATGACTAATGAATTGCTTATCTAAAACACAAAAACAAGAGGGTATGACAAGAATTAGAAATCAGCCATCATTTGAGCCATCTTGGAAGCACCCTGTGTGTGCCACCACTAGAACATCAATGGTTGACTTGATTCACCAACTAATACCTTCACTCGGACATTGAACCCGATGTGAAATTCCACAGCATGAAAACTCAGGTGATCTCTTTTCCAATATTGCATATGCATGTTGCCACTAGTTATAAGTAATGCATAAGCTTCATCATCCTTGAAGCACCTATTGGACTACAATAGTAGACACTCTTTGGTGTTGAGGGCTAGTTCTCTTGACTTCACGCCTCCACATAGTCTTACAAAAAGGTGTAAGCTCCTCGCTTCTACCCTTTCCATCAACAAAAATTAGTTATGTTTGCACTCATAGCCTCTTAAATTCTTTTTATTTAGGATTTTGACAAATGATAAAACCAAAAATATATGAATAGTTACATACGCACATAATTGAGACTTCGTCAACAAGCAAGTAAGGTATATGTGCTTCAAGTTCCTGTTTATTTCCATTAAAAACATATAAAAGGAATATTCTCATATGCAAAAAAGGGATAATTACATACTCTGTGTTTCATGCATACATACTTTCAATTTCTATTTGTTCTCATTATAAGAGTATAAAAAGAATTTATTCACATACATATTTGCACATTGTTCGAGTTGTTTTTACACTTTTGCATATGTGCATAGTAAGCATACAAAGTAGATATTTCATAAGAATAGGAGGTTGAAAGGATTCTTCCCAAACTACACTCTTAAGTTTTTGTTTTGTCAATTATATTTGAATTAAAATAAAATAGCATGACATCACAGTTTGAGGAACAAAGAATTTGGAAAATAATAGATTCAATTAAAATGAATAGAGAGGAATTTACTTGTTTGAATGCTACATTGTATCGTAGGTATATTGAATAGATCAATGAGCAATATGGATTACCAAAGATCAAAGGAAATTCTATCCTGCTTTTGGTGGAATTGGTTGCTGCTCAGATGTCCTCTTCAAGTTTTTGCAGCTCCATTATCATGGCTTTACTATGGAATGTATTCAACTTAGGATAGTTACCGCAAACATGACTTGGGCTAATTTTAAGACCGAGCTCCTTATCGAGTTCTCTCATGAGGACAATAGAAAAAATAATAGGGCCACATTTTTAAGATGGGTAGATATCTCATGTAGCCAAGAAGGCCAATTCACTTCGGGCATTATCATTACACATCTGCACTATAAGTGAATATCCCATGATCATTAAACTAGAGCTTATTTTGTCATCTTAGTTTTGAACATATGTTGTATAGGTCGATCTTTTCGATGCTTTCATTACTTCAAAGAACCTATGCTTTAATTACTTCTAAGAGGAGTCTTATATTGACGACTTGTGAATGTATACATTCTGTAAAGATTGAGTTACATTTAGGATGACTAATGAATTGCTTATCTAAAACACAAAAACAAGAGGGTATGACAAGAATTAGAAATCAACCATCATTTGAGCCATCTTGGAAGCACCCTATGTGTGCCACCACTAGAACATCAATGGTTGACTTGATTCACCAACACCAACTAATACCTTCACTCGGACATTGAACCCGATGTGAAAATTCCACAGCATGAAAACTCAGGTGATCTCTTTTCCAATATTGCATATGCATGTCGCCACTAGTTATAAGTAATGCATAAGCTTCATCATCCTTGAAGCACCTATTGGACTACAATAGTAGACACTCTTTGGTGTTGAGGGCTAGTTCTCTTGAATTCACGCCTCCACATAGTCTTACCAAAAGGTGTAAGCTCCTCGCTTCTACCCTTTCCATCAACAAAAATTAGTTATGTTTGCACTCATAGCCTCTTAAATTCTTTTTATTTAGGATTTTGACAAATGATAAAACCAAAAATATATGAATAATTACATACGCACATAATTGAGACTTCGTCAACAAGCAAGTAAGGTATATGTGCTTCAAGTTCCTGTTTGTTTCCATTAAAAACATATAAAAGGAATATTCTCATATGCAAAAAAGGAATAATTACATACTCTGTGTTTCATGCATACATACTTTCAATTTCTATTTGTTTTCATTATAAGAGTATAAAAAGAATTTATTCACATACATATTTACACATTGTTCAAGTTGTTTTTACACTTTTGCATATGTGCATAGTAAGCATACAAAGTAGATATTTCATAAGAATAGGAGGTTGAAAGGATTCTTCACAAACTACACTCTTAAGTTTTTGTTTTGTCAATTATATTTGAATTAAAATAAAATAGCATGACATCACAGTTTGAGGAACAAAGAATTTGGAAAATAATAGATTCAATTAAAATGAATAGAGAGGAATTTACTTGTTTGAATGCTTCATTGTATCGTAGGTATATTGAATAGATCAATGAGCAATATGGATTACCAAAAGATCAAAGGAAATTCTATCCTGCTTTTGGTGGAATTGGTTGCTGCTCATATGTCCTCTTCAAGTTTTTGCAGCTCCATTATCATGGCTTTACTATGGAATGTATTCAACTTAGGATAGTTACTGCAAACATGACTTGGGCTAATTTTAAGACCCAACTCCTTATCGAGTTCTCTCATGAGGACAATAGAAAAAATAATAGGGCCACATTTTTAAGATGGGTAGATATCTCTAGAGATGATAAACATATTATGCAATACTTAACTAAGTTCGAAGTCAAATTCAATCAATTTTCTACAATCGATCATACAACTTTAGAACTAGAGAATCTGCATAATAACCTAGGGATGCTTGATATCCCTCTATGATGTGAATTAGGGCGAATGTGAGAAGATGAGAGTGCTACAAGTGGTCTTACTGAAACTTGCGAGAATGTGCATGCAGTTGTTCGTAGATTAGCACAGACATGAACAAAATCTAAGCCGAGCCCCTAGAACGAATGAGAGAGAGACTCAATCTAAGATTGAAGTTGAACATACCTTGTTAGGAAGAGAGGATCAAAAGATGACAATGTTAGAAAAAAAAGTAGATTCAATTGTAGAACACATTGAAACTTTACTGACTAAAATTGCAACTTTGAAAAGCAGTCAAGAGTCTAAACCAAGAGAGCAAGAGCAAGAACTTATGAATCCAAAGCAAGGAAGGAGACCTTTTAATTAGTCTCGTAGATGTTGTTGGTGTGACCATGGGGGATTCTTGTGGAGAAAGGGACTTGAGTGTCTGTCCGAAAAGGAAGAAGGCGAAGAAGTGAAATACAGACACCAAAAGCTTCTATATATAGATTATAAAGAAATCAATACAATGATGATGCATAGCACAAAACCAAATGCTTGCTATGTGGAATGTGTAATTCCAAAGAGTACACAACACACAAGGTTATAAGATACCGAAAGTTCTTTATACCACCAATCGTCTCTACACCAGACCTCCACCTTCTTCAGGACTTGGATGCACGCCTTAGATTCAAGCTTCCAATAGGGTAGGAGGCATGTAAACCTTCTGTTGACGCACACACCTCTGCAATGGTACCTTAGGCTACCTTGATTGCCTTGCTTACTAGCTCTCTCCACTCCTTCTATGCATACTAGAGCACACTTCTTGCACCTTTTCCTCACTCTATCTTCTCTGCATTGCACACTGCTTGAATGTCTCGTGCTCTTCTCACCTAGTGTAGACTATGCTCACATTCACTTAGTCTAATCAAGAATAATGCAGATGCCTTGAGTTGAGTGTGGACTCACCTACGTAGCTCCTAATTGGTGTATCTTGGTACTCGCTTTTATGTCCCAAGAATGTCTCAAAATGTATACAACGAATGACTCTCTATTTTGTACTATAGTGACTTTAGGACAAACAAAATTTTAAACAGGGGGCCATACTTTCACTTTTGCATACTATTTCCACTTCACATACCTTCACTTCTGTCCTTCAATTCCCCAAATGTGTACATAAGGGAGGGTTCACCTTAACCTTCCAAACACCTCTAAAACTCTTGAGTCTTACAGAAAGACAATCTACAACATGCATCCATTTTCTCCAAAACATAACCATTGCGAATAAATTGATTATGCACTACCTGTGCACCTTGACTAACTTGACTATGGATGCTTTGACTTTGAACATCTTGACATTGGCTACTTTGACTTTGACTAGATTGAGTTTGACCAATATGACTTTTATGGGCTCAACAGTTGCCCACTACCTAATGCGCTCTCCGTCTCGGAGAGTTAAGAGCCAAACCATAAGAAAAGAGGTTCATTTTCATACCTGTTGTGCACAGACTTCAAAAGGACAATTGATCACCTACCACGTCCATCAGCACCAGTCAAGAACAATCATAAAAAAAAAAGAAAACCTAGAAATTTTGCATTGAAGAAGCAAATGTGGGAGAATAGATGGCAGGAAGGAAAAGTTAAGGAGGGCTAAAGGGTTAATAAGGATAGGCTAAGGAGGGGTAAGGGTGGGGTGGGATGGAGGTATAAAGGGAGGGGCACGGAATATGAGAAAGGGCTCTGGATCTGTCCAAAATGCTAAAAAATGATAGCTCCAGAGGGTTCAAATGGAAAAAT
Organism: Ceratopteris richardii; assembly: GCA_020310875.1. NCBI lineage: Eukaryota > Viridiplantae > Streptophyta > Polypodiopsida > Polypodiales > Pteridaceae > Ceratopteris > Ceratopteris richardii. The sequence goes on from CM035415.1 coordinate 67,757,755, forward strand.
GTGAAACATGTGGGAAAATAAGGTGATAATAGGCCATGTGGATTATGTGCAAAGTAAAAAGAGTGTGATAAATGTACTCAAAACATGTAGGTTTTGACCAAAGGTAGGATAAAGGTTGGGATTTGGGAAAAACCAAGTAAAAGAATGAGTTAAATGTCCCAAAAGACATGAAAAGGATTCCAAGTTTCAAAAAAATGGCCACTCGAGGTGCAATCTAGAGCCAAAAGCATTTTTGCAAAATAAATAAAAAAATAGCCGAGGGGCCCATATTTTTTTTGAAAATATACAGAAAACAGACAAATAATCCCAAAAAAAAACATCGCAAAACATTCTCAAAAAATTCTCTTAATGTCTAGACCAATTTTCCCTTTCAAAAGCACAGAGAGATTTCTTTTTTTACTTCTCTTTTAGCAAGAAAAATGACACAAAAAAGGGATAAAAATTCTAAGAAAATTCCAAAAAAATTCCAAAACAATTCCAAAAAGATGTATATAGATAGGCTTATAAATAGCATAAAAACTCAAAGAAAAAAGCATAAAAATTGATAAAAACTAATAAAATAGAAGAAAAAAATAGTACGAAAAGGCTATGTACAACTTGGACATATTTTCTAAGTTCTAGGTGATCCAAAAAGCTTTACTTTTGGAAATGATAGGCCTTGAGCCTTGATATGTTAACCAGTGGTAGTACCTCTCCTTTCAGGGTCTCTAACTCCACTGCATCCTATTTCAACATTGTTTTAGTTCTGTAAGGAACTTCTTGGTGTGGAAGACACTTTCCCCACACTTATGTTTGGAGTTAAGGTTTATGGAGAAGAACTAACATGCCTGTTTGGAAATTTTCTTGTCCATTAGCTCTTGGATAATAGGCACGAGAGGTCCTATGTAAAACCTTCTACCTGATAAAAATTGCATACAGAACCTTGTTCACAAAATGAGCACTTGGTCTATACAAATTTCAAGAGCACACCCAAATCTACAAATGATGTAAAGGAAATTTGCAACTGTTTGTGTGCAATTCCTTCATTCATTTGCTCACTCTCCAACATTTTTCGGATGTAAGCAAGACGAGCCTCATTCCTTCGCTGTTTTAAAGTGCTAAGTGTATCCCAAGCATCCTTTTCCACTCTTCAAGAGTGAATGTGAGGAGTAATGGCATGTTTGACAGCCAAGGCTATCAATGCATGTGCCTGAGCATCTCTGCCATCTCAACAAAGTTTCTCTGCAGTAGGTGCAACAAAAATCACAGAACAAATAGGAACCTGAAGAATATCATCATCTTTAACATTGTCTGCATCACCTTCAGCAATTGTGCTAGCAAGTGTAATAGGATGTTTTTCAACATTGTGCACAATATTTCATAGTCCTTTTGCAACCAACACATGGTGCATCATATAAGCCCACACTGGATAATTGGTACCGTCTAACTTATCCTCAACAGCCAACATACAGAATACATCATTGTTTTCAGCAATGACCATTAACTAAAATACCATGATGCAGAAAATGATTGTATCTCAAATTGAAAAAAACTACCCCATCTAGTTTTACTAAACCTATATTAGTCTTCAAGTGCTTATACTAACGAAAAAAATCTATATATATTTTTGGCACAAAAAGATGAAATTTCTTGCACAACTCCTACGATAGTGTGTTTCGAGGCCCAAATGAGCTCAAATTTCCTAATCACCCTGAGTATGCTTACCAATTTCTATGCGATTCTAAGACTGTGATAGGAGGGGTGTCGACGATGCCCTAGATGAAGTGCGAACCTACTCTGATACCAATTGTTGGAGTTTGAGGTCTACGAAAACAGATGAACAACACAAGGAAGAATAAGAAGCTTGGAGCACAACACACAATACTAAATGTATTGCCACGAGAATGTACAAAGATAAGTAACCTATTAGGGTTATATGTATGTATACAAGTGGGTGCAAAAAACCTCCTAAAGAGGGAAAAAATTGCCCCATTGGTCCTACTCTGTTCACCCACATCAGTACCTAAATATATCAACAACTTGGAAAAGAACCAACACTCGAGAAATCAACACAATGCTAAGGGATGGTGAGTTATTTATGAGCTTGAAAATATGAGAACACCTTAGCAAAGTGGATCCAAAAATCACATAGATACTATAAGGCTAGTGTCAAATATGTTTTTAGGTCTTGGTATAAGTAGCTGATTTCACATCCGTTAAATTTAGACTCACATAATAGTGAATCAGATAGTGCTTATAACATGAAGAAATAGACAAATAGTTTGAGGCTAGTGTACCTAGAATAACTTGAAGGGCCCTACAATACTTATTTGGAGTATATTAAGACGTATCTTGTAGATGCATGCATCTATGAAGATGGCCCAAGAAGGTTATTAGTCAAAACCTTGAACATAGATTTGGGACTAATCACCCAATGGTCAAATTCAAAGATAGATCTTACATTGACAAACAAGTAATGATGTATGTGGTCACTAGTCACCCTAAGATAACTAATGACTTTCAGAGGGTCATCCTGAATTTTGGAGTTTGAGGTATACGGAAGCATGTGAAAAACACAAGGAAGAAGAAGAAGCTTTGAGCACAACACATAATACTGACTGTATTACCAAGAGAATATACAAAGATAACTGACCCATTATAGCTATATGTGTAAATTCAAGCCAAGGGAAAAACCTCCAAAAGAGGGAAAAAAGTGCCTCAGTAGTCCTAGTGTGTTCACACACATTGTTACCTAAATATATCAACAAATCCCACCTAGGAGTGATGCAGTGAACAAGGAGTTGGAACTCATGTATAAGGAAGTGTGAAGTTATGTGGAATCAATACACAAAAGGAAGTGAGCCCAAAGCTTTGTGGAAAGCTTTAAATTTCCTAATAGGCAAAGCCTTTGTGAAAAGGTTTGCAATGTTGCCCTATGTGGGCACATATGCCAAACTAATCTCTCTAGTAGAGAACCTCTCCCTGACATAATCATAGTGCACCTCAATGTACTTAGTGTGAGCATGGAACAAAGGGTTCCTCGCAATTGCCAATGTGCTTTGACTGTCACTGAAGATGGTGGCAGCAGAAGACTAACCAGCACCCAAATCATCCATAAGGTGTCTCAGCCACACACAAAAAAGTCACTGTGAAAGCTGCCTTAGACTCAACCTCACAACCAGATGTGGCCACAGTAGGCTGCTTCTTCCTCAACCAAGATATGCATGAACTACCAAGCATGAAGCAAAAACCATTGGTGGACACATGAGTGTCATAGCAACCAGCCCAATCAAAGTCAAAAGGCATGCAAATATGGCGTTAGTGATCACCCCTTAGGATAAAATAGTACAAATAGTTGGGTACCAATCAACTAGCGAAAGATGCGCTTAACTCCCTGCCAATGCTTCAAAGATGTGCAATGCATGAGCTTGCTCATTTGTGTGATAGCAAACTGAATATCTAGCGAAGTAATGCATAAGTAGATCAAGCGTCCAACAACCCACTAATAGAGAACAACATCAAATGCATCTCCAACATCATGAAGACTCAACCCTAAACGTGTTTTCCATAGGAGTGACAATAGATTTGCAATCTTCAAGGCCAAAAAACTACAATAATATCTCAATATGTTTTGTTGGATACAAAGTTATTCTACCATCAACCTGCATAAACTGAATGCCCAATTAATGATGCAAATGACCCAAATTTGACATCTCAAGTGAGGCATGCAAACCAGCCTTAAAAGCAGAAACATGATTCTCATGAGGACTAGTGAGCAGCATGTCATCAACATAGACCACAATGATCAAAAGCACATCATTTGTATGCTTAACATATAAGTCTCTCTTAGTTGGACTGTTCTAAAACCATGTGCATTTAGGTAGACATGTATCTTTTCATACCAAGCATGTGGTGCCTACGTCAAACCATATAATGAGTTTCTCAACTTGCACACTTTGTATGGAATGATCTACATCATCATGTGAAACTTGTAAAGACTGAGAAATTACCTCATTTGGACTAGCACTAGACTGTCCACTTGTAAAAAGAGGTAGCAAAATATCATACACATCTTTGGAGATAACTAATGTCTACTTAGTACATGAAAGTAATGGCTAAACAGCATCTTCCATAAAACCAATATCACGACTAATAAGAATGCATTTAGTTTGTGGATGATATAGACGATAACCTTTGCTTTCAGAAGTGGACCCAACGAGAATACATTTCACTAATTTATCATCCACGTTTCTATGTTGTTATTCATGCACTAATGAATATGCCAGACAACCGAAGACATGCATGTGAGAAAGAGATGGCTTGCAACCATGTCAAGCCTCATATGAAATGATAGACTACAATGCTATAGTGGGACATGTGTTCAGTACATATGTTGCACACATAACAACCTCAAGCTAGAAACTATGCAGTAAAGCCTCACTCTTTACCATACACCTCACAATCTACATGAGTGAAATGTTCTTCCTTTTAGCAACTCCATTCTGTGGAGATGTATATGGCATTGTACATTGATGTTTTATCCCATGCTCATCCAAAAACACATCAAAGTCAGAAGACATATATCCTCTCCCCCCCTGATCAGAATGGAGGGTGCCCATTTTACATGCTGATAGATTTTTAGCCAAAACCAAAAATTGTTTAAATCATATAAACACTTGTGACTTTTCTTTCAGCGGATAAACCCGTGCATGCTTGGAAAAAGCATCAATGAAAGTCACAAAGTAAAGGTAGTTCCTAAAAGGTGTCTGTGTGGGACCACAGACATCACTATGAACAAGCTACAATTTTCAAGTAGCTCGAATTGAACCATTTTTTGGGAAGGAGGAACACTACATTTTGCCCAAAATATAGCCTTCAAAAACATGTTTACTAGGTGCCTCAAGTTTGGGAAGAGAAGACACCATTTCAGATTCATACAAGCATAACAAACTAGCAAAATTCAGATGACCAAAATGCGCATGCCAAAGAACACACAACATAAAGAGTGAGAAGCAATTACGACATCACCATTTGATAGATCATGAAGTGCACATCTATCATCAACAAATTTCACAACCAAGTGCATCTTGGATAATGCTATAGCTGAAAACATATTTTTCTTGATCCTTGGCATAAGTAAAGCATCTCGCAATCTAAAAGAACTACCATCGATAGTAGTCAAAATGATGTTACCAACTCCCATGAAAGGATAGGAGGAATTGTTGGCACATGTCATAGTATTGCCTATGTTGATATATTTAGGTAGTGATGTGTGTGAACACTCTAGGACCGCCGGGGCACTTTTTTCCCTCTTTAGGAGGTTTCTTTCCCCCGGCTTGTATATACGCCAATTGCCCTAATGGGCTACTTATCTTTGTACATTCTCTAGTAATACATTCAGTATTGTGTGTTTCTGCTCCAAGCTTCTTCTTCTTCCTTGTGTTGTTCGCGTGCTTCCGCAGACGTCTATCTCCAACAATTGGTATCAGAGCAGGTCACCGCTTCTTCTAGGGCGCCGTCGACACTCCTCCGTTTGCAGTCTCAGATTCGCACGAAATTTGGTGAGCATACTCAGGGTGTTTCCGAGATCAAAACAACTTTGCTGTGTGGTGCCGAAATCGCGATCTGAGCTCGTTTCGGCCTCCGAACGCACTATCACAGCGCTTGTGTAGGCTATTTCGTCCTTTTGTGCCAAAGGTATATACTAGTTTCTATTCGCCAGTTTAAGCGTCTCGAAGTCTACTACAGGTCTAGCAGAACTCGTCTGGGCAGTTCTGTTCAACTTTTTGAGATATAGTCAATTTTCTGCATCAAGGTATTCTAGTCACCGGCCATGGCTGAAAGCAGTGATGTATTCCGTATGTTGGCTGTTGAGGATAAGTTGGATGGTACAAACTACCCATTATGGGCTTATATGATGCGACATGTACTCGTTGCAAAGGGATTGTGGAACATTGTGCAGGGTGTTGAAAGACGTCCTATTACACGTGTAATGACAGGTACTACAAATATAGGTGTTGGAGCTGATGAAGATGGTGTCGAAGATGATATTCCACAGATTCCTGTTCGTGCTGCTGTTTCTGTTGCACCTACTATAGAGCAGATTCGTTGGGATGGCAGAGATGCCCAGGCACATGCATTGATAGCTTTGTTTGTCAAACGTGCCATTATTCCTTACATTCGCTCTTGCAGAACAGCAAAGGATGCTTGGGATACACTTACCACTTTGTACCAGGCTAGGAATGAGGCTCGTGTTGCTTACCTCCGAAAACAGTTGGAGAGTGAGCACATGAATGAAGGTGATTCTATGGACAGTTTTCTTACAAAGATCAAAGACCTGAAGGAACAATTGATTTCTACTGATGAGGTTATACCAGATAGCTCACTTGTGCAGACCGTTCTGAATGGTCTTCCTGATTCATATGAGAGTTTTTCCTCTACTCTTCGGTTGATGATGAAAGGCAATCCGAATGCCTTGTCATTTGAGGAATTAGTCTCTGTTCTGTTGCAGGAAGATCAGTCCAGGCAGAACAGGTCCATTATGCGTGTTGCAGATCAAGCTTTCCTGGCTAGTCAGAAGGGCAAAGGAAAATGGAGCTCTTCTACTAGTAAGCAGAAATCTGCAAATGCTGCACAATCGAAGAACCAGGATAAAGATGAGAAGAAATCAGAAAAGCAGAAATTGTTCTACAAGTACTGTAAAGGAAATGATCATATTATAAAGAACTATCCAAAACTGGTTGCTAAAGAGGCAAAGAAGAAAGAGGCTGGAAGGGTTGTTGCAGAGGCCTCCACACCAAAAACAGAGTCTGCAAATCTTGTGCAGGAAGAAGAATGGGCGTTTACTACTGTCTGCAGTTTTGACCCATCTTCTCATGATCAGTGCATGTTTGCAGTAGACTCAGATGTTTGGTACTTTGATAGTGGGGCGACCAAACATATTACCTCGCAGCGCAGTTTCTTCTCTTCACTCGAGTCTGCCCCTACAGGGAATACTGTCACATGCGCCAATAACTCCTCTTATCCTATTATGGGAGTTGGTAAGATCATTCTGACTACTGCTGATGGTAGTTCTTTCACTTTATCAAATGCTTTATTTGTGCCAGGGATCAAAAAGAACCTGTTATCAGTTTCTGCATTAGCCAAGATTGGCTTGGTTGTGAAATTCGTTGATGACAGGTGTACAGTCCATGATCTCTCAAATGGCGATGTGATTATTGCTTCTGGCATTTTATGTCGTGGGCTGTATAAGCTCATAGACTATGAAAGATCTATGAATGATTCGGCATGTGCAGTTCATGATTCTCAGGCTATGTTAGATGCAAAGATTTGGCATGCACGCTTTGGTTATCTGAATTTTGCTAGTTTGTTACGCCTGCAGAAATCTGAAATGGTGTCCTCTTTGCCCAAAATTGAGGCACCTCGAAAACATGTTTGTGAAGGCTGTATTTTGGGTCAAAATGCAGCGTTCTTCCTTTCCAAAAGATGGTTCAGTTCGGGCTACGCAGAAATTGCAGCTTGTACATAGTGATGTCTGTGGTCCTATGCAGACACCCTCTTTTGGAAATTACCTTTATTTTGTGACTTTCATTGATGATTTTTCCAGGCATGCATGGGTATATCCACTCAAAGCAAAGTCCGAAGTGTTCATGTGCTTCAAACAATTTTTGGTTTTGGCTGAAAATCTGTCAACATGTAAAATGGGCACCCTCCGTTCTGATCGAGGGGGGGAATATATGTCTTCAGATTTTAATGCATTTCTAGTTGAACATGGGATAAAACACCAGTGTACAGTGCCGTATACACCTCAATAGAATGGAGTTGCTGAACAAAAGAACAGGTCACTCATGGAGATGGCGAGGTGCATGGTCAAAAGTCAGGCTTTACCACATAGTTTCTGGCTTCAGGCTGTCATGTGTTCAGCATATGTACTGAACAGGTGTCCCACTAAAGTGTTGTAGTCTATCACTCCATATGAGGCTTGGCATGACCACAAGCCATCTGTTGCTCATCTGCGTGTTTTTGGTTGTTTGGCATATGCATTAGTGCCTGAACAACATCGCAGAAAATTGGATGATAAGGCAGTAAAATGTATTTTTGTTGGGTACAGTTCTAAAAGTAAAGGCTATCGTCTGTATCATCCACAGACTAAACACATTCTGGTTAGCAGTGATGTTGTCTTTGTGGAAAATGCTATTCAGCCATTGCTTTCATGTACTAAGGAGACATTTGTTAGCTCCAAAGACATGTATGATACTTTGATGCCTCTTTTTACAGGTGGACAGGCTAGTGCTGGTCCTAATGAGGCAACTTCTCAGCCTTTGCAGGTTTCATATGATGATGCAGAGACATTATATGGTTTAAAGCAAGCACCACGTGCTTGGTATGAGAAGATACATGCCTATCTGATTGCACATGGTTTTGAGAACGGTCCAACTGAAAGCACCTTATATGTTAAACGTGCTAATGATGTGCTTTTGATCATTGTTGTCTATATTGATGACATGCTGCTCACTGGTCCTATTGAGACACATATTGCTGATTTTAAGGCTGATTTGCCTGCCTCATTTGAGATGTCTGATTTGGGGCATTTGCATCACTATTTGGGCATTCAGTTTATGCACGTTGATGGTGGAATGGCTTTGTGTCAAACGAAATATATTGACACATTATTGCAGTGTTTTGGCCTTGAAGACTGTAAGCCTATTGCCACTCCTATGGAGACAGGTTTACGTTTGAGTCTTCATGATGCTCGAGATGCATTTGATGCTGTTCTCTATCAGCAGGCTATTGGATGCCTGATTTACTTATGCATTACTCGGCCAGATATTCAGTTTGCTATCTCACAGATGAGCAGGTTTATGCATTGCCCAGGAGTCACGCATTGGAAAGCGGTTAAGCGCATCTTTCGCTACTTGAGTGGTACTCGGCTACTTGGGTTGTTTTATCCCAAGGGGCGATCACTACCGCCAGATTTGCATGCTTTTTCTGACTTAGATTGGGTTGGTTGCTATGACACTCGTGTGTCCACCAGTGGTTTTTGCTTCATGCTTGGTAGCTCATGTATATCTTGGTTGAGCAAGAAGCAGCCTACTGTGGCCACTTCCAGTTGTGAGGCTGAGTATAGGGCAGCTTTCACAGCGATTGTTGAGTGTGTGTGGCTCAGGTGCCTTATGGCTGATTTGGGTGTTGGCCAGTCTTCTGCCACCACCATCTTCATTGACAGTCAGAGCGCATTGGCAGTTGCGAGGAACCCTGTGTTCCATGCTCGCACTAAGCACATTGAGGTGCATTATCATTATGTCAGGGAGAGGTTCTCTGCTGGGGAGATCAGCTTGGCATATGTGCCCACGCAGGAGAACATTGCAGACCTTTTCACGAAGGCTCTATCTAGGGAGAAATTTGAAGCTTTCTGCAAAGCTTTGGGCTTAATTCCTTTTGTGGAGTGATTTCCACATAGCTTGGCACTTCCTTATACATGAGTGCCAGCTCCTTGTTCACCGCACCAGTCCCAGGGGGGATTTGTTGATATATTTAGGTAGTGATGTGTGTGAACACTCTAGGACCGCCGGGGCACTTTTTTCCCTCTTTAGGAGGTTTTTTGCCCCCGGCTTGTATATACGCCTATTGCCCTAATGGGCTACTTATCTTTGTACATTCTCTAGTAATAAATTCAATATTGTGTGTTTGTGCTCCAAGCTTCTTCTTCTTCCTTGTGCTGTTCGCATGCTTTCGCAGATGTCTATCTCCAACAGCCTATAGGGGTAGGCTCAAGTGAAGTGAAGAAACTACACTATGAGCTAATATGTTTAGTTGCCCAACTATCAAAGTACCAAAAATCTAAGTCTGCTACAGACATACACTATTCATGAGAAGATGGGTCATAATTGCAAACAATAGTAAATGCCCATTCTTCATTCTACACAAGATTAGCATACTCTATTTTGGGTGTAGAGGCGTGTGCAACAACCATTCAAGCTTTATTCTTATTTTCCTCTTTTGCATCTAGTTTTGGACAAGTAGTTACGACATGATCTTGTCCTTTATGATTTTTGCAAAACAATGTGTGCTTTTGTTTTCTTCTTGTCTCTTTCATCCTTCTTTGATTGTGCATAATTAGCAAATTTTTGCTTACTAGTAGAAGAGTTTGTGTTCTATAGAAGCATGCAAACAATAGAAGGAAGAAGAAGAAGAAGATTAGAGCATGATACACAATACTGATTCATGTATTACCAATAGATTAGATAAAACTAAGTGATCCATTAGGCTTATAGGCATATATACAAATTGGGGGGAAAACCTTGTGAAGATGGAAAAAGAAGCCTCGATGGTCTTAATATGTTCACATGTAGCAATAGCAAAATATATCAACACTAAAGAGAGAGATTAAATGAACTTCTAGTAAGTCTAGACTCGAGATCTTTGGTCATACACACAGGTGACCAAATGGTGTCCGATTTCAGATCTGTCTGAATCGAACGGACCCTTAGATCATAGACATACTTTATTGCATTCTTCCCCATTGGAAAAGTTTTTTTGTCCTTGAAAGTAGAGCTATATATCTACTCTAGGCAACCCCCAAGCCTCATGTTCTAAAACTAGAAGATCTATAACTGGAAGAACATGTCTCATCTCTATGGTGGCATCCTTACCCAAGTGATTCAAAACACTTTCTTGCTTTGAACTTTCATAAAGTGATCAAAGTAAAAAGTAGTGAATGAATAATAAGGATGGATCTAAAAACATCCCTGGCCAATTCACAGTTTCTCGGTGTGCGATCTTGACACAAACATGTGAACTAGGTGGAATTAAATTACTAGTCGATTTCTGGGCAAGAGTGGTTCATGGACTTTAGTAACGAAAAGGGGATTCTTATCCCTTACAAGATTTTGAGAGCTCTTGATTCATATAAATTTGATTTGGAAAACTTGAATTTTGGTTGTCCCAAACATCTAACTTGGATGTTTGTTCAATGCTTTACTCCTATCCAAAAGTTACTTGATTTTTTTCACCCACCTGGAGGACTGCTTTGTCCTAATGAGTTTAAAAATCCTACGTAAACTATAAGAAAAAGTTTACCATTTTCTTTGAGTTAACCATACTATAACTTGACCAATTCAAATTAAAAATGAAAATTGTCCAAATTCGGACACGTTACTCAGAAACTTGAGCTAAAAGTTCTTGGCAATTGTCAATCTGCTAAGAAATTCCTAACTTCTCTATTTTAGAGTATATTGGACTCTAGGAAATCATTTATGCTATAACTGGAAGCAAACCCAAATGAATAAGTCAATATTTAACTTTTCATCTTTTGATGTTTGAAAAGGTTCTTGTACACAACATTTACCTAGAATGTTTAATTTCGTTATCTGGTCCTATCCAGCTAACCGTTGACTTTTATGAAAAGAATCAAATACCATATCTAATTCAAATCCAAAAGATTTGGAAAGCGGAAAGAAATAACTAAAACTCTGTTCAACCCATTGAAACTTCAAAGATACATAAACTTGCGATGAGTCAAAGTCTAGATGACTCAGACTTTAACTTCTCAAATATGTGTTTCAACAGAGTATTGAAGCATTTTCTTTATCTTTAAGAGAAATAAGCTAGATTCTCAGAAGGATTCAAAACAACTCGAAAACATCATCCAACCACAAGATACTAGTGTGGTAACCAACATCACTGTGTCAACCCACTGAGGTTCTGTTGATGAGTTTAGTATTCAAATAATGCTTCACTTGAGACTAAGCTCATGCCTATATTCTATCTTTATAATTCCTTACTGAGAATGTAATTCTTGTGCATTCCTTTGAATCAAACGGATTGAATTTTCCAGGTTACACTAGGAACTTGGTGTTTAAGTTAGTTAGTCTATCCTTAGTTAAAAGAATCAGTTCAAAGACAAAGTCTCACTCTTCTAGAAATTTATCAAATATTTTTGACTGAAAACACTTAAGCTTGAAGTGTTCTAAGAAGATCTTGGAAGTTACTTACTTCATATCTTCAATTTTCTTGATCTTGAAGTTATCTTGAAATATCTCAAGATACTACTTTAATCCTTCTTGAATTAAACTCCTTCTTTGAAGTCTTAATTCCCTTGAGGATCAAACCTAACTTGAAGATCTGAATTAGGACTAAAAGGTAATTATTGTCCCACAGTCTGATGTCCTATACTATATTTCCTACATCAATCTGAGTATAAAAGCTGGTGTCCCAAATCACGCAATTTTATATTCACATTAATGTGTGGGTGATACTTATGCTAAACTCTAAACATTTCTTGATAAAGTACCTTCTTTTTTCAATTCTTTATGAGAATATTGAAGTTTCATGCATTACCTCTAACTAGATATTCTAGGTGTTGATTCCTTCACATGTGTCTCACAATCACATGTTTCACCTTGGAAACTTAAAAACCTCTTGATGGAATATCCATCCTTCCTTCCTAGGGTTTTCAAATGAAAACCAATTAGAATTCCAAGTACTGGCATTTTCAAAGATTCAAGCTCAATTGGTTTATTCTTGACCAATTTGTAGTGACAAGAGCTTTTGACTTCTTGTTTTTAGATTCCTTTCTTACTGATGCTTTAGGTACCTATCCTAGCCAAGACTTTACAGAAATCTCTCTACCGCATAAGTCTAAGCATCCACTCATGCTTTCTGGATTTGTACCAAAATCCCTTTAAGGATAGATAAACTTTATATTTTACCGCTCCCAAACTTAAGTACCATCTTCATGGTTGCAGCCTACATTCTTGGAATTTCTCACTTTGTTAAGACTTGGAACAACTTACTCTTCTGACACTTTTCCATTGGATAAATGGAACTTGAGTGAATAATTCCCAAAAGGAATTCTATTGCCAATACTTGGGCAATCTTCAGAGTAGTTATAATCGCACATTCTTGGACAATCATGGCCAAGTTTGATCAAGTCTAGTTGACCATGCGATTAGAATAAATACTTAGTTTTTATTATTAAGATCTCTTGAACTATCTAAAGCTTCTTTTCTTACCTGCATTTTTAGAGATCTTTCCTTGAACTTCAGTCCAAGCATAGAGTGATGCCTCTCACATTCCAAAGCTAGGAATCTTTGATATACCTTTAGGTTATATCACTATTTGGACTTAGGTACCCATAACAAAGGTTTGGGAATTGCTGGGAACTACTTGCTCTAAAACTTACTGGAAGGATTCAAGTCTCACATCTAGGGAGACTTTTTTTCTTTCAAGAACTTTTAGACTCCTCTCTAGGAATCAAGTTATACTAAGCCAATGATTCATCTTTGAATCTTTTGCTTTCAATTTCAATGATTCACCTTGGAGTCTTTTCCTTTACTGGAATGATCTTTAAAAGAAAATCTTGAGTTTTGGACAAGACCAAGACTTAAAGCTTTATTGTTTATCCGAAAGATATTCCTTTTTAACCAATGAAATAGTTAACCAGACTATTTCATTTTATCATCTTATCTTTAGGAAGTAGCTTAATTCCCAAAGATTAATTTGACGTATTCTTTAGGAAATATTTGGATTCCAAAGATTAATTTTGCGTGGTTTTCTTTTTTAAGCTCTGATACCGATGCAAGATTACGACCACCACGTGCTAGAGAGATGACTCTCCTCCCAACCAAATGCCTCTATATATAGCTCTCTCTAGGGGACGACCTTCTTGGGTAGGTGGATACTAACCATCCATGTGTCAGCCATGTAAATGCATGTACGCCAAGTGTCCCAGTTAACCACAGTTATCTCAAGTGGATGCTTCTAGAAGGCTCTAGATCTCTTTGGACAAAATAGTCTCCCCATGTACCCCATGGGGATTGAACCCAATACCTCCTCCTTTACATCCTTGAGTCTTAACCACTAGGCTAGGTGGATCACTTAGTTACAAGAGTAAATGACCTTCTAGTTAGTCTAGACTCGAGATCTTTGGTCATACATACGGGCGACCAATTGGTGTCCGATTTCAGATCTGTTTGAACCGGCCGAACCCTTGAATCATAGAATTACTTTATTACACCCTCCCTCTCCCCCTACCCCTCGAGTGTACCAAATGCAAAACGATTTATGAAATAATATTTTAATTATTTATCTGCTTCAACTACGACATGCATCTTATTTTAAGTACAATATTCTAGTATTTCTAGTGTTTAGAGAGGGGGATAATTTAAAGCAAACTTTGTATAGTTTAACTTTTATGTGAACACCTAAGGGGTGAGAACAACATATTCTCTAGTGTTTCGTATATAACATAACGAAAAGCATTGAGAGCTCCATAGGGTCTGTGCAAATCCAACCTAAAGGCTATGCATTTTTGTAAATAATAATAAAATAAATGCAAACGCGGATGGATAATCCAAAATTTTACGATCTATGAGATCCATTAACCTTAGCGGGAGGGTGGAACTCTTTTGTTCCTTATGGATGGAGGGGATATTGCAGCATTTTTCTCTCAATAAAAACATCTGTGCATTTCCATGGGAAATGCCAAATGGTATATCTTATTGCTTATTCTATTTGAGAAAGGGGCTCTGCCGCCATATGTGAAACCACGTTTAGCTTCAGACCGGACTAGAGACTCAGCTGTGATAATTTGATATGGATATATGGACAAAACAAATCGCCATGGATTTCTACCTGGCTCTAGATCTGTGGCTGAGCTATAGGCTTGGAAGCTGGAAGTTCACTCATCATGGAAGATGATGGAACCATGCGTGCTCTACTCATTACTTTTGTCTCATTTTCCAGGTATACGGCGCTTTCTTGCGTACGCACTGCGCAGTCATAGCTGCTTCACAGCTTTCTGCTGTAACTTATAAGTGCGTCGCAGCTTTCTGCTCTAACTTCTAAGCCATAAAGGGCGTTCTCCCTCTCTGATAACAACTGACCTAAGACCTTTCACACACATCTAATTCAAGAGCTTAGCTAACCATTCTAAGTTATTTCACTAATTTAGAGTGAGTATATATTGAGGAGCAAGTTTAAGAACTCACGGGTGTAATCGCGACTTTTCAAGAGGAAGACAATGTGCAAACATAGATATCTTGTATGATTCATAAATGAAGATTTAGTGAACCAAATGTAATGAAAATTGATATGTAGCAACTAGACAGATCAATCTAACTATATCAAGTTAAAGTAACTCAAATCTTTAAGTATACATAGAGAAATCGATCAAAGAAGGTCACTAAAATGAAGAGGTTGCAAGAGAGAATAATAGACAGAGATTATCATGAACAAATGCATCAAGTTCTATGTGCTAATGAATGTATGATACAAAGGAGATGTAATGGACTTACCCATACATATGTGAGCTCAATGTATGCTCAACCATGAGGCTCAATGGCTCTCTGTTCTCTATCATACCCATGACTAAAATTCACCTCTATCTATACACATAGAGAGAATTTAAAATTTGAATTTTCTTTTCCTAAAAGTGTTCCTACACCTTAGGTGTTGATTGATTTGATTCCAACTACTAAAAGGTTGTGGTTCGTGGCTCCTAACATCAAGAGATTCTTTATCTCATTTCCCTTTACCTTTATCAGGTTCAGCTTGAGACCGGACTACAACCTCAGCCTTCATAACTTGATATGGATATATGGATAAAGAAAATCGCTATGGATTTCTACCTGCCTCTAGATCTGTGGCTGAGAATCCTGAGATATAGGCTTGGAAGCTGGAAGTTCACTCATCATGGAACCATGCGTGCTCTACTCGTTAGCTTTGTCTCATTCTCCAGGTATAGGGCGCTTTCTTGCGTACGTACTATGCAGTCATGACTCATAGCTGCTTCGTAGCTTTCTGCTGTAACTTGTAAGTGCTTCGTAGCTTTCTGCTGTAACTTGTCAGACATAAAAGGCTTGTAGCTGCTCCGTAGCTCGCCGTGAGCACGTACTTCTGTGACGTCGAGGCATCTACCGACATATCGTCAATATTCTGATAGAAGTATGTCACTAGGTGCAAGAAAATACTTAAGATTCGGGATATAATATGCATCGCGGTGTGGTGGAATTTGAAGGTCGACTTCTTCAACTCTGTTCTTCTTGCTGCTTGTTTGCAAGTACTGTTTTGCTTCGGATATAGCTATTCCCTTTTGGAATGCAGGGGTTGTCTGATAAAGCAAAGATACGTTTACAGATTCTACTAGAAGCTTGGGTTATTTGTGCGGCTCCTGGAAGCTCCTTTTTAGAGCTGAAAGTATTTCCCGTTCTGTTTTCTGTCGTGTATGCCTGTCATCGTGTTGATAAACGTATAGGAGCGTCGTCGAATACATGTCGCTTCTGGCGTTTTTCTCTGCCCCCTATATGAGTGAAATGCCACAAAACTCAGGAGAACGAATATTAATATAGGATTAGGACTGAACACTTTTACTTCATTGGAGAGAGCATTCTAGTGAGCTAGCTAATCCTTTCTCTCTGTAGGATCTCCTCAGGAAAGTAGTACATTGCATCACATGTGTGTTCATCTCCGTGTGGAT
Source organism: Ceratopteris richardii (assembly GCA_020310875.1). Taxonomy (NCBI): domain Eukaryota; kingdom Viridiplantae; phylum Streptophyta; class Polypodiopsida; order Polypodiales; family Pteridaceae; genus Ceratopteris; species Ceratopteris richardii. Next base: position 67,774,211 of record CM035415.1, read on the forward strand.
TACACGTGTGGTGAACCAATGATATGCTTACGAGCTGGGTTGGAAAGATTGAGATAAGTAGAGAATGAGGATTGTTCCGTTAGAAAGCTCAACTTGACGGCCAGTGGTGTAGTGATAAACAGCTTCAGCCTTTGCCCTCTAGGTCGAGAGTTTAACACATGTTGATCGGTTCAATGTGAAAAAGTTCAAGACATGTACATGAGAGACCTATTCTTTCTTTCTGCAGATCCATTTTGTTGAGATGTATATGAGACAATACATTGATGTTTTATCCCAAGCTCAGCTAGAAATGCATTAAAATCAGAAGACATGTACTCCTCCCCTCAATCAGAATGGAGGGTGCTTAATTTACATTCTCACATATTTTCAATCGTAACCAAGAACTATTTGAACCACACAAATACTTCTAACTTTACTCTCAATGGATGAACCCATGCATGCCTAGAAAAGTGATGAATGAACATCAAGAGCAAAGGTGGTTCCCAAAAGAATATGCCTGCATAGGACCATAGACATCACTATGAACAAGTTGCAATGTATGAGCAATTCTAGCTAAACCATCTTTAGAGAAGGGGGAACGCTGCATTTTACCCAAAATATAGCCTTCACATACATGTTTACAACATGCCTCAAGTTTGGGCAGATAGGAAACCATATCAGATTTCTATAGGTGTAGCAAACAAGCATAGCTCAGATGACCAAAGCATGCATGCAAAAGCTTTGCATCTAAGATAAACTCAACATCTTGAAGTGCACACACTGACTCATGCATAGATTTTGCATACTCTCTAAGCTTATTCAGCCCATCACATAAAATGCCACAGATAATAATGAAATCACAATTTGAAAGATCATGAACTATACACCTATCATCAATAAATTTGGCAACCAAGCCAATCTTGGATAATGCATTCAGAACATATTTTTATTGATCCTTGGCACATAGAATGCATCTGACAATGTAAAGAACTACCATCAAGAGTATTCAAAATGATCTTACCAACTCCCATTATAGGACAAGAAGATTTATGTTCACATTTCATAGTATTCCTTATAGGAAAAGACTCAAGTGAATTGAAGAAATTGTGTGGTGAGATAATATGTTTGGTTGCACCACTATCAAAGTTCCAAATATATGAGTATACTATAGACATACACTAGTCATGAGAAGATTGTTTGTAATTGCATACACTAGTAAAAACCCATTATTCCTTCTACAGAAGATTAGGAGGCTCTATTTTTGGTGTAGAGGTCTCTACAACAACCATTGCAGCCTCTTTCATATTTGCCTCTTTTGCAGCTAGTTTTGGACAACTCTTTAAGATATGATCATTTCCTTTACAATATTTTAGATTTTCTATTTTCTTCTCATCTTTGACTTCTTTATTTGACTATGCAACATTATTGTTTTTTTTTTCTTACTAGTAGATGAGCTCCATTTACCCTTGCACTTTGAACTAGCTAAGAAAGCTTGATCTAAAACATGCATAATAGAATTGTTCTGCCTAGAGTGATCTTCATGCAACAAAACAAAGACCAACTCCTCAAATGTTGAGGCATTTAAATTGCCTTTCATCATCAATGGAGCAGTAGATGCAAAACTTTGTTATGAATCTGGAAGAACATTTAGAATAGTTTGCATAAGTGAAGTATCTAGTAAGACTTCATTAGTAGAAATTAACTATTCCTTCAAATATTTTATCTTTGTCAAGAAACTATCCATAGAATCTCCTTCATTCATATGCAACATGAGTCTTATTTACTTGCCTGATATAAATGTATCCGAAGCATCCTTTGTTATTTTTCAAGAGAAAATATGAGGGATAATAGTACGTTTGACATAGAAGGCTATTAATGCATGTGCATGAGCATCTATACCAACCCAATGAAATTGCTCTATAGTAGGTGTAGTAGGAACCACTACACGAACAGAAATCTGAAGATCATCATCTTCAATGCCATGTGCATCATCTTCAATAACTATATTCACAGGTATAATAGGGTACTTTTTTAATACCTTGGAGAATATTCGACAATCCTTTTACTACCAATAGATGATGAATCATATATTCCCATAATGCATAATTGCTATCATCCAACTTCCTATACACATAATATACAAAATACATCATTGCTTTTAGCCATGGTCACTAACTAGATAACTTGATGCAAAGAAATGAGTGTGTCTCAAAAAGTTGAATAAAACCACCTTGTCAAGATCTATTAAACGTGTAGCACACTTCCAGGCGCTTGTACTAGAGAACCCAAACCTATGTATATGTTTGGCACAAAAGGACAAACTAGTCTACACATGCACTAGGATAGTGTGTTAAGAGGCCAAAACAAGCTTGGATCAAGATTTTAACACCACACAGTGAAGTTGTTTTGAACTCCTAGTTTCCTTGAGTATGCTCATCAATTTTTGTGCGATTGTGAGACTTTGACTCAAGGGGTGTTGATGATGCCCTAGATGAAGTAACGACGTGTTCTGATACCAATCATAGGAGTTTTAGGTCTATACACGCACACAAATAGCACAAGGAAAAAGAAGAAGAAGCTTGGAGCACAACACAACACTGAATGAAGTACCAAGTGAATGTACATATGTAAGTGACTTGTTAGCATTATAGGTGTATATATAAGTCATGGGATACACCTCCTAAAGAGAGAAAAAAATGTCTCGGTCTTCCTAATTGTGTTCACACACATCACTACTAAAATATATCAACCATATGCATGTGTTAGTTTGCATATGTGTGTGTACGATGTGCAGGCATGTATGTGCATATGTGTGTGATATAGGCATGCATATGTGTGTGAGCATATATGTATGTGCATGTGTGATGTGAAGGCATGTATGTGCATCTGTGTGTGATATATGCATGCATATGTGGGTAAGCATGTGTGTGATATGTATGTATATGTATGTGTGTTTGATATAGGTGTGTATGTGCATGCATTTCCATGTGTTTATGCATGTGTCTAAGTATGTGTGTATTGGATGTGTACGTATTCTAATGTGTATTTGATATATGTAAATGTCTATCTAGTTGATGTGTATGTATGTATGCATATATTTGTGTGATAGATGGGTGTTTGTATGCATGTGTATATGTATGCATGTGAAAAGTACTAATGGCATGGACATCACACGTGCACTTGTGGACTCCAGCTACTTTTGTGATCCACATTCATTCAAGTAGCTATATATAGATGCATAAGGTTCAAGGGAGAATTATCTCTCTAATACGTGGTGGTCGTAATAGTTTAATTCATTAAAATTTTCCTATATATTTTTATATATGTATATGTATGTATGTATATGTGTTTGTATGTATATATATACATATACATACACACACACACACACACACACACACACACACATATATATATATATATATATATATATATATATATATATATATATATATATATATATATATATATATATATATATATGTGTGTGTGTGTGTGTGTGTGTATGTGTGTGTATGTGTGTATGTATCTCTCTCTCTCTCTCTCTCTCTCTATATATATATATATATATATATATATATATATATATATATATATATATATATATATATATATATATATATATATATATATATATATATATATATACATACATAGACACACACACATGTATATACATATAACAAATAGAATCCATGCTTATCGTGCATTGTCTCAACAATTTGACGTAAGTTCCCACATCTCTTTTACGCACCATTTGTGAGACTAGTGAGTGCCAAACTCTGAGTCCAATGCAATAAGTACATATTTTTTGTCCCTCCCATCAAAAACACTACAAATATAAAGAAACATCATATAACTAAAACATAGAAGAAATATTACATTAGAAGTTCATACTACACCCATTTTAGTTCTATAAATTTTAGGTTAGAGTCACATAGAGCTCTCATTATTGTATTGTTCTCTAAATCGTGTCTAGCGTATACCATGCTTCCATCTAGAGATATATCACACCCCTACCCTAACTACCTATGCATGGGTGCATGTCTACCTCTCTTGTTCTTTCAAGAGGTGGAGGTGGTATAGGTTTCCTAAAAATAAACAAATTAAAATAATTAAAAACATTCATGCTACGATTGTATTAAAAATAGCAAATTATCATAAGGCAACATACCTTTGTGCAGAAGCCTCTGATCCTCTAGAAAATGGGTCGGTAGAGGAATGTTCCTTTGGGCATTGAGTAACCATGTGTATCATGTAATCTAAATCCTTAGTGGGCATCGGTACATACTCATGCATGACAACCCATAAGGAGTGACTTGGAACCTTCCTATCATAAGGTTCTTTACGAGAGTCCATTTTCCCTTGTAATCTTTAGTGCCATGCATCGTATATATACATATAGAGCATAGCATATAAGAAACGAAATTAATATATATATATATATATATATATATATATATATATATATATATATATATATATATATATATATATATATATATATATATATATATATATATATATATATATATATATATATATATATATATATATATATATATGTGTGTGTGTGTGTGTGTGTGTGTGTATATATTCTACCCAAAAAAAACTGGGTACATGTGATGTGTACTGTAATGGCAACCAAAATATGATTTCATAAAAGAAAATATTATTGGACAGAAAAGAGATAATCATAATGAACCATGAACCAAAAGAGTTATATATTTCATAAATGAAGCATGTACGGCAAACCACTGTCATATATGAGGCTTTTACAAAATGTGGCAAAGCATTGCCATATAAGAATCAAATACAAAATTTTGGTGTCCCACTATCATACACATGCAAAGAATGTTCCATATCAACAATCCTGCAACAAACAATATTCGTGAAATGAGATAAATTCACATGAGATTTACAAACAACAAGTAAAACCAAGTTTATAAATTCATCACCTCATCGCAAAAGCTCCCATGAAACGACCGCACCGCATCACTCCAAGTCCTCCAACAGTGCAGACAATCCATGACGATATCCATAAGCCTCCTCCGTTCATGTTGGAGGACAAACCATTGCCAGCTCCTGCAACAAATATGCAAAACATGAGAGGAACACACATGACAAGCTTAACACAAGAAAATTCAATAAACCAAATGGTACTTACAAACTAGTGATGCATCGTGTCATATCCATTGTTGCCAAAATGTGAAGGTCCAACCGTATCTAAACGTGTGGCTATATCATCTCGCTATTGGTGATATCAGTAAGGAGTTTCATGCTGCTCATCGCGAATCATATCCCACTCCTCAACATCTAACCATACAAGCTTTGGTAAGCCTACTCTGAAATCATCATGAACCTCGGATTGTCGATGGGACATAACTTCACGTGCAGTGTGTGGTATACACTTTGAATAGGCAAAAGGCTACCCATGCACTTGTCAAAACTCGTGATAAACTATCTTTGTGATATAATTCTTTCGATCTTTATCTTGTTCACTCCATTTGAACATGATAGAGTGTCTAAACTATATGGAGCAAAGTTGTCATATACGTGCATGCATTGCTTTTTTGGCCGCATCCATCACCCGAGCTCCATCTTGGATACTATGCACCTTGGAGTCATCATGGTCATGAGCAACCCAAGGTGTACGTGGTGTTCCACGTGGTGTACCGCGTGGCGTACCTACATCTGAGGTACATGTTCTAGGAGTAGAAGTGGGCGACACAACGTCCATGGCACTACCTCCACAGTAGTCTCCTCCTCCAGACCTACCTATAGATCCACTCATAGAATCTCCTTCTTGAAAGCGTGACCTTGACCTATGCGACGGGCCAGCACCTGTATTGCGCTTAGGTGTGGAACGCACATGTCTACTACTAGAGTGAGTAGGGGATTGCTGAAAAGATGGTCGTGGTGGATTCATAAAGCTAGGGCGTGCTCTTGTACAAGCCATCTCTCTGCCATACTACCCTCTAGACATGCTCCCTATCGAACAAACCCTTTTAATGCCTTCATAAAGCGCTCTAAGAAGAACATCCATCGACTATGGATACTTCTTGCTATTGCAACTTCATCTACCACATAAACTAGTAAATGAAGCTGAATAGTGAGAATACTTGTGGGAAAGTATTTCTCTACCATACAAACAGCCTCGATAGCATTGAGTTTCACACTCTCTATGCTATCTCTATTTATCTCTTTAGAAGATATCCACCATACTAAGGAACTAATTTTATAACTAGTTGTTCATACATCCTCCAAAAGATAATCTTTTAAGGCTACACAGAGCACAAATTGTAAAAGCTTGTGCCAATCTTGAGACTTGAGCCCTCCAAAATCGTCGTTTCATGTGAAAGTAGTCTTTGGACACCTCATGCATCCAGTAGGTGTCTGAAACTCTGAAATTGTTTTCTGCACTTGTTGCTCTTCCATCCTGAGAAGCACCAAAGGAGTGCTTGGTAACAATACTGTTCCATTGGTCTTAGTAATTGCCCACAACTCTTGCATATGACCTCTCTCTTCTAAGTCCTCCCTTTGTGATTTGCTTTCTTTCTTTACGATCAAAGTCTTTCTTTCTTTGCATAATAACCCAAAATCGATAAACTTGATCACGATAACCAGGCCAATCATGCATCATCCACATAAGTATGACTTGCACTCGCACATATCATCTTCTTATAGGTTGAGACATGTCACACATAGTAACCCCATCCCATAAAATGCGTAGTTCTTCCACAAGTGGTACAAGGTATACATCCATGTTTTTTACCTTATACTTAACTGGCACAATAAGAGCTAATAATAAATGACCTTTCTTTGTGGCCAACCATGGTGGGATCTTATAATTGATCAAATATATAGGCCATGTGCTCCATGAAGCCAAATGGATTTACTCCATCCATAGCTAGGCCTAGACGTATGGACCAAGGCTCACTAGCAAACTTTTGCCACTTACTATATATGTGCATCCAAGCATCAAAGTTAGTAGGCACTCGCATTACACACTTGGTAGACCTGCTCTTTGCATGCCATGACATTAACGTAGCTATATATTTGCATCTAAACATGTTCTTAATTCGTAGAATGATAGGAAAGTGGCGAAGAACCTTTGTGGGGACTGCTTCGCCTACAAGGTCTTCTCTAAATCTATTTGCTCCACACTTTGGCCACACGTGGAGATGCTCATACTTGTTCCAAAAGAGGATGCAATCATTCAGACAAGCATGAATCTTAGTGTAATCCATTCCAATGGACTATAAAATTTTTTATTTATCCTCACGTGTTGGAGGCATATCATTGCCCTTTGCCAAAAATTGATCTTTAAGAAGCCTGCAATAAGCAATTAGAACAATATTAGTAAATAAAGTTATTTTGATACTGCAATGAACGTTTGTTTGAATTCCACTTACCTGAACAATTCAGTGACACTACTATCTGACCATCCATAAATGGATTGTAGATTGAGCACCATGAGTGAAAAATGTAGTATAGATATCTTTGCTCCATTATAAAGTGGTAAACGTATGTTTTCGTCCTCTTCATCGGCTTCTGATCGTGGAAATTATGTTGTGTCCATGAAACTCTCGACATCTTCTCCACCATCATGATCTTCATTCGTCTCATAAAATGTTTCGAGCATTTATTAGTACTTGCTTGTACTTCTAACTCCTTTTCTGTTCTCTTTTTTCAACAATAGGTTGCCAGTGCAATTTTTTTTTGGGTCCATTTGCTCACGTGGGGGCCTATGCGAATGGTAACGTAGGTTTTGTAGTCGAATTTTATCAAAGGATCCATACTCTCTAACATGTGCAATACAAATCCATCCTTTTCGATAAATTTGATACTTGCACTAAGTGCAAGGACA